>JAUTDX010001357.1:0-79782 GCA_030844895.1 Ambrosia x helenae | reverse complement strand
ATGAACAAACAAGCACAAACTAACACATCTTAAATTTAGAATAAAATTAGTATTTTTCAACACGAACATTATCCGCCCAAAATATATTAACCCACTTATCCAAACATACTTAACATAATCTTGATCACAAAATTACCATAGAATAATGTCTAAAAAACACAAAATTATCATATTAAACTTGAAGTCCTCATTCAATTCACCCAAAATAAACTCGAAATCATTACTTAATCCACCCCCAAAATAGTAGTTTAAGAGCTTAAATTTAAAATAAAACGTTAAAAACTCTAATGAACTACGAAACAAACAAAATAAATGAAAACATACCGAACGTTTACGAACACAAAGGAATGAACGCAATTTTGTTCATGTTTGTTTGTTTAACTAAACGAACGGAAATTTCTTATTCGTGTTCGTTCACATATTAAAAACCAAATTACACAAAGGAACTTCACGGCAAATGGTTCACGAGTTCATTGAACGTTTATTCGTTTGCAACTCTAGATTATATTAAATAAATATCTAAAAATAACACGTTTATTATATGTTTATTGTTTATACATTTATTGTGTATCACAATTACAATTTGGATATGTGACGCATTTCTTAACAAAACCTTGATGTTTATTAAATTTGATTTGTGACGCATTCTTAACAAAACCTTGATGTTAGGAAAACCCTCATCGGAAACCAATTACTACATATTTGCTACGCAATTTTAAACGTATTTCTTACGGAATATGGTGTACGAAATTTGTGACACAATTCCTACGCATTTCTTACGCAATTTTCAAAGTTATTGTCGCTATTGTGTAGCAAATTTGCCAAAAAATAAGGGTGTTTTTTTTTCGTCACAAATTAGTAAGTAATTTTGTCAAATTTGTGATGCAATTTTTTTTCGTAAGAAAATTTTGTAGCAAAAGAGACACTTTTTCTAATAGTGATACACGACTAAGAGGGTGTTTGGGATTGAGTTTCAAACAACTTATTGACTTATTGGCTTTTTGAAAAAGCCAATAAGTCAATAAGCTGTTTGTGTAACCCCAAAACACTTTCTGTTTGACTTTTGGCTTTTAGCTTTTAAGGGTGGAAAAAATGTTTTTGAAAAGTTAGAAATCCTGGCTTCTAGCTTTTGGCTTTTGACTTTTGGAAAAAAATTACAAATCTACCACCCATACAACAAATATTCACAATAAGTTAAGCAAAACACTTAAAAAATAACAATTTATTTGACTTTTTTTTTTACGTTTCTCATCCTAAAAGCTAATCCAAACACTTTTTTTTAAAACTCCTTTTTTAAAAGTCATTAGCCAATAAGCACTTTTGCATTTCTAAAACTCAATCCCAAACACCCTCTAAGGATTCGCGAGATGAGATACTATTTTTATCTTATATATAACTAAAGTGCCCTTATTTTATAAATAAAAGATTGTAAAGGCCAAAAAGGAGGATTGTAAGAGGAAGGGCATGATGGAGTAGGATTGTGAGATCAGATACTCAGATGCGGGCAGAGTGAGTGAGGGATGTAATCATTACTCCAAGTCTCCTCGATTGGATCTAATAAACAAAAAATGAACATGTCACCAAAAGATTAAGATAAAACGACAAAAATATAAAAAAAAAATTGTAATTAGGTACTTTGGTATGCTATAATATTTGTATGTTAGAATGTTTTGTGACGGGGTTTGTTGCAAAATTTCTTTGGAATAAAGATTATTATTGTACACAAACAAATATAAACAAATATTAGAAAACTCAATGATTACCGTAAATAATATAACGCTAGTTTTTAGGAACCAATTGGTAAGGGGGACAATTATACTAAACAAATAACATATGTAAAGACTAAAGACGGTCCACTCACGCGCATCTAGCTTGTTAACTTGTCAAATATAGACGGACATAAAAACATTATGGTAGAAAAAGTAAATAAGGAGAAACGGTAACAAAATCCACATAATGGTTAAACACTTTAATGACTTG
The DNA here is from genome assembly GCA_030844895.1 of Ambrosia x helenae. NCBI lineage: Eukaryota > Viridiplantae > Streptophyta > Magnoliopsida > Asterales > Asteraceae > Ambrosia > Ambrosia x helenae. Next base: position 77,802 of record JAUTDX010001357.1, on the reverse strand, counting down.
TACATTACCACGTGTAACTTTGTGTTTTAAACAAAACTTACATAGGATTGTCAATAAAAATAAAACAATCAAATGCAACTATTTTGAATAGTATAATAATAATATAGAAAGAATAAGATTTATTCAAATTCATAACTAAACCATACTTTTATCAATACTCTAAGAAACAAGAGTAAAATATATCACATGCTATAAAAGGTTATCGGCAAAGCTTGTGAAAATATAATAGAAACAAAAAGAATATGATAATTGATGCAATGTGGCATCCACCCATAGGTTTGGAAACTGAATAGTAACTAGGTGAGGGGAGTTGCTTATTGGGTTGTATCCCGATGGTAAGAAGCAAACTTCTTTCTAGAACAAAAAAAAGAACATCTAAGTTTTAGTCAATGCGTAATTTAAGAGTTATATAGGTGACTAAGTATTAGCATTTCTGTCAATCCTTTAGACCCTTGGGTGTGGTTTAGGCCCATCATCCATGATTTGTCTCCCACCTCACTTGCCACGTAAACGTGGGCCAGGACAATCATGTAGATGATGGTCCAAGGGTGTGGTATAAGGTCCATCATCATTAATATTCTTTTTTAATTAATTATACACACCACAAATGGTCCGGCATCAAAGTCATTGTTTGCCGCCCTTGTCGTGCCGGGGGCTAAGGGGGGCGGTGTTGCCGGCCCGGCAACCCATTGACTTGCCTATGCCTTGCCTATGCGGTTCCACACCATAGGTCTTATGGTGGAGTGACACCCTTTTTCTTTCTTTGTGGGAGGTGGTGAGTTCGAGTCCTGTCGGCATCAAAATGCTACTGGTGGGCCGGGGTTTTCGCAAATGGGCTTTCGGGCGGCGGGTTTCCTAGGAACTGGTGTGAAATGATTGGTGGATCCGTGTTATTCTCATAGTACTCCTTTGTCCAATGGGTACTTATTGAGTGATTGGGATTATTTATTGGCCCTTAAAAAATTAGCATTTTAAAAACAATGTGAGGGGAGTAAATGCTGCTAATTAATCTATAACAAACTTATAATAAAAGAATTGAGTTGGTATGATTGTGGCATTCAATGGAGGCCTCAACCCCCCATTGAATGTGCCATGTGGCACCTTGAGGTGATAGTATTGAATTTATTATTTTAATCTAATTTAATCATTAATATATTAAAAGGAAATAAAATAACATATGGATAAAAAATATACTAAAATCTAATCTACTAAAAATAAATATTTAAACCTTTATTATTTTTTATCTCATGTTTCCTCCCATAACTTTTAAACGCTAATATCTTTTAGATACGAGAATTTTTGAAGAAAAAAAGTACACCAAATTAACGAGCGTTTTATTATCTTTCCAACAAGTACCATAGTGTTATATAAAAAATGGAGAAAAAAAAAACGATTATTGGTGACACCCGACCGATTACCCGAAACCACATACCCAAATACCCGAACTACATACCCGATCATATACCCATGAATTTTTTAATGCATCACATATCCTTAGACTAATGCGTTCGATATTTGCAATATACGTGCACCATCATAAACTAAAAACTTTATAGTATGTAACTAAAATATATGTATGATTATTATAATACTATTTCAATAAATAACTTTTTTTTTTATTTCATGTTAGTTCTTTTTAGAATGATCGATTACAAACTTCCGAATTCATTTGACATTATATAATGTTTTGTAATGACACTAAAATTTATACCACGGCGCAGAGATTCGTTTTTTTTATATTTGAATATGATCACTTATGGCAAGGATTTGTTCAAAATAAATAATAATAAAAATAATAATAATATTTATTTATTAATAATATTTGGCAAGTCATTTATTATGTTATCATATTAGATATTTTATTATGTCATATTAGATATTTTCAACCCGGGACGCTCCCGGGATAAAAGCTAGTATGCTATATATGAGTTCTTTCTCTCCTCCCTTCGGCCATACCATCATCTTTTCCCTTTTTCTTTTTTATTTATTTATTTCTTTTTTTTATATGAGCATCCAGAAATTCTTGATACTATCTACACATACACATTTGGCTGTTGGCATAGTAAAGGATGAAAACCCTACTATGGCGGTGTCTCATGGTTTTGTCCTTGTGGGAAAGAACACAAAAGAGACCTCACTTGAGAATTTTAATTAAAAGATTATATTTCTTAATTCAATTAAAAATTCTTTAATTTAGACTCAACTGAATTTATGTTTTGTCAAAAAAAAAAAAAAAAATGATCTCAAGGAATTTTCACCTAAACTTGTATCCATATATAACACGAGAGAATGGGGTTACGGAAAGAACTTCATAAGATGGAAATAACTTAGAAAACACGTTAACTTAAATGGGAAAACGTTTGATACGGGGAATATATAGGGGGCCTACAAACAGTTTGTTGAATAAAATGGAGCAATTCAAAGAGGTAGACTCTCCATAGACAATGAGAGCATGAAAAGGATGGTAAGAAAGAAACCCGATTTTCAATGATGATAACTTTCGAATTGTAAAGAATTATGGGGTCTACAATACAATATAATGCATGTCCACAAAAAGCATCCAACGCTCTATCTTATCGTAAACAGTCAGATGTGTTAAATGGGTCATGTTTATCGGTTAGTGGGTTGAACTTGACACGATATAGAAATTTACTCTTAGCCAGCCGATTATGATTGTATATTAGGAATAGATTGTGTTAGAGATAATCATTGTATATTGATGTATATCGTTTCCTTTATTATAGGATATATCGGTTGTATTGTTCCCTATATAATGGGACATTCTTTTATCTATAATGGATACACAATTACAACCCTAAATCTGCTTATATGGTATCAGAGCCAAACGGCTCCTGATCACTACCGTTTTTTATTCTTTTTTTCGATTACGATCGCTACTACCCGGATACGTCGGTTCTGTCGCCATGACAAAAGATGATGCTGCTGAACCATCTCAGAAACCTGTGCCGCTACACCTGCTTATTCCGTCTCCACATACAATCAAAATTCGTACCTTGGATGGCACGACAGTGACTTACTCGGCCTGGGTAAAGCTCTTTGTCTCCATGCAGTAGCGTACAAAGTTTCTGAGCATATTGATGGTACAGCACCGCCAGCAGCCACATCCCCTGAGTATACTCAGTGGAAAGAAATCGACGCCTTGGTACTCCAATGGATCTACAGTACCGTCTCAGATAATAATCTGAAACGACTGATGGATACCACCGTGGCGCGAGAGGCCTGGATTAAGCTCGAAAAAGTTTTCTTGAGCAACAAGAAGGCGCGCGCTGCCGCGCTCGAAACCAGATTTTGCAATCTCACACTGACAGCCTGCGCGTCGTCGACGATTACTGCCAGCAGCTGTCAGATCTGGCCTCTCAATTAGCCGATGTTGATCAGCCCGTGTCCGATTCTCGACTCGTTCTTCAGCTTGTGCGAGGGCTTCCTCTCTGAATACAACACTACTGCTTCTCTAATTAATCAGCAGGGTGTTGATTGGGATCAAGCCATCACCATGTTGAATGATGAAGTCCTTCGGATAGAGGCGCAAAAAGGTTCTCAAACGACGGTTTTGGCTGCCACTTGCAGCAGCAGCGGTACGGCCGCACACTTCTCCCCAACACCAGCAGCAAGCAGCAGATCTGACCTACTCCTCGAAACGTCGCAACCCTCGTGTGCGAGGAACATAATTCTGGTCGTAAGGGCAGAGGCAGGGGCCGCCACAAACCGCTTGGTCTGGATATTCTGGACAGCCGACGTTTCCCACCATGGGCTTGGTGGACACCTCCACCTTGTCCATACCCTACTCAGCAACAATGGGGCAGCTCCAAACAGCAAGAATCTCACTCTGTGCCGCAGGTACAATACACGGGGTACCCTCCATCCGCACCACCCGGATACTCAGCGGCTCCCTATGCCCCTCCAGGATTCTTTCAGCCAGTTTACAATCCGCTCTGCCCAACGGATTTAAGCGCTGCCATGGCCAGCTTGCAGGTCAACAATCCGCACGTAGCTTGGAACTCGGATGTTATGGACACCGGTGCTGAATCTCATGTTACTAAGGACCATGGTAAAATTGTTATCCTGATTCTAATCCTGTGTGTCGTAATATTTTGGTCGGCAATGGTATGTTTTTGCCAATTAAAGGATCGGGTACGGGCTTTCACCCTTTACCAAACCGCACCTACATACTCCCCAATGTCCTTTATAGCTCTCAAATAATTAAAAACCTTATTTCTGTTAGACGTTTTACTCGTGATAATTTAGTGTATGTCGAATTTGACCCGTTTGGTTTTTCTTTGAAGGACCTCAAAACTAGGAAGACACTATCTGTCACAACAGTACCGGGACTCTTTATACGTTCACGCCGCCTCAACTGCCGCCTCAAGCAACTTTTATTACTTCCCACCACCTTCCATGGCACGATCGTTTAGGACATCCCGGGGCGCAAGTTTTTGATATTTTAAATCGCAATTTTAATTTTCAATGTAATAAGGACAATAGTAGTCATCTTTGCAATTCTTGTCAACTTTCGAATAGTAAAAGATTACCTTTTTATTCGTCTAATACTTATACTTTTGCTCCTTTTGACATTATACATTGCGATTTATGGACTTCGCCTATCACGAGTAAAACCGGCTATAAATATTATATGGTGCTAATTGACAATTTCTCACACTTCGTGTGGGTTTACCCCCTAAAATATAAGTCCGAAACCTTTCCCACCTTTGCTAAATTTCATCAATTAATTTTCACCCAATTTAACCGCAAAATTAAAAGTTTCAATGTGACTTAGGGGGTGAATTTGACAATTTGGCATTCAAAACGTTTTGCACATCAAACGGACTCCTTTTCGCTTTGCTTGCCCGCAAACGTCCTCACAAAACGGAAGGGCTGAGCGTATGATTCGGCGCCTGAATGACATAATTCGGGCCCTTTAATTCACGCGAATCTTCCTCCTTCCTTTTGGGTTGAAGCCTTACACACTGCCTGTTACCTTCACAATATCCTACCACCAAACGTCTAAATTTCTACACCCCTACCTTTGTCCTTTACCTTCGACACCCGGATTACGAACACTTACGAGTGTTCGGGTGCGCGTGTTATCCCAACACCTCTGCCACCCAGCCTCATAAACTACACCACCGGTCCGTGAGATGTATATTCTTGGGTTATCCCCTGATTTTCGGGGTTACCGATGCCTGGACCCTTCCACCGGCAGGGTACACATCTCCCGTCATGTGACGTTTGACGAGACCGTGTTCCCGTTTACATTACCTAATCATCCAGATTCCTATACCTTCTTGGATGATACCATCCTTCCAACTTTACCTTTCACCGGCCTGTTTCCCAGCCCAATACCCAGCCGATTAACCCACCAGTCCAGTCCTCTGCCACGGCCCCATTTCCCTTCACCTACAGCCGTCGCCCTAAGCCCAATACCGGCCATCAGCATCCGTCCCACCCACTACCCCCGCCATACCTACGGCCCAAACCCAGCCCCCACTACCTACGGCCCAAACCCAGCCCCCATCCACATCACAGCCGGCCCACAACCACCACCTATGACCACTCGGTCCAAAGCCGGTCTAACCCTGCAGCCATACACCACACCACTCGCTTATCCCCGGTCCCTACCTCATATTCCAAAGCCCTGTCCGATCCAAATTGGTTACATGTTATGCAAACCGAATTTACGGCTTTACAGGACAACGAAACATGGGAATTGGTACCCCGCCCTAATGATTATCCGGTGATTCGGTGTATGTGGTTATTTCGGCACAAATTCAAATCGGATGGATCACTGGAACGGTACAAGGCTCGGTTGGTAGTTAATGGTAATTCCCAAACTGTTGGGATTGATTGTGATGAGACGTTTAGCCCAGTGGTCAAAACCAGCCACTATTCGCACCGTGTTATCTCTAGCTGTTTCACGGTCGTGGCCTATCCACCAACTTGACGTTAAAAATGCGTTTCTGCATGGGGATTTAAATGAGACGGTATACATGCATCAACCGCCGGGTTTCTATGATAAACGGTTTCCAAATCATGTTTGTCGTTTGAAGAAGTCTCTCTATGGACTCAAACAGGCGCCTCGGGCTTGGTACACTCGTTTTGCCACTTTCATTCTCTCCAAGGGGTTTCGCAGCAGTGTGTGTGATCAGTCTTTATTTATCTATCAGCAGGACTCATCTAATACTGCCTATTTGTTATTATATGTGGATGATATTGTCATTACAGCTTCTAATGATCGTCTTTTATCGGACATCATTCGTACTCTATCCAGGGAATTTGCCATGACGGATTTGGGTCGCTTACATCATTTTTTGGGGATAAAAGTCAGTCAACAGACCAATGGTTATTTTTTTGTCGCAAGCTCAATATGCCAAGGACATTATTGCTCGTGCTTCAATGACTGAGTGTAAACCATGCTCTACGCCGGTTGATTTATCTTCCAAGTTGAGTGCTACCGATGGTGAATTGTTTTCGGATCCGACGTTATACAGAAGTTTAGCTGGTGCTCTGCAATATCTCACATTTACTCGTCCTGATTTGTCTTATGCTGTCCAGCAAGTTTGTCTATTTATGCACGAGCCCCGGGTTCCTCACTTTGCTTTTATGAAGAGGATACTTCGATACTTGCAAGGGACACTTGATTATGGTCTTCGGATCCTACGTTCCTCATCTAATGATTTGGTTGCATACTCGATGCTGACTGGGGCGGTTGCCTGATTCCAGACGATCAACTTCCGGTTATTGTGTGTTCCTTGGGGATAATCTTATCTCATGGTCCGCGAAACGTCAACCTACTGTCTCAAGATCTAGTGCCGAAGCTGAATATAGGGGTGTTGCTAATGCGGTTGCTGAAACAACCTGGATTCGAAATTTGTTGTTCGAGCTCCATTCTCCTTTAACTCGTGCTTCTGTGGTGTTTTGTGACAACGTCTCGGCCGTGTATCTGTCCAATAATCCCGTTCAACATCAACGAACAAAACACATCGAAATCGATATCCATTTTGTTCGGGAAAAGGTCCGTCTTGGGCATATCAAGGTGTTGCATGTCCCGTCTTCGATGCAGTATGCGGATATCTTTACTAAAGCTTATCTCGCGAACTATTCCAGTCATTTCGGTCCAGCTTGAGCGTCTGTCCTCCGCCCGCTCAAACTGAGGGGGTGTCTTAGCCAGCCGATTATGATTGTATATTAGGAATAGATTGTGTTAGAGATAATCATTGTATATTGATGTATATCGTTTCCTTTATTATAGGATATATCGGTTGTATTGTTCCTATATAATGGGACATTCTTTTATCTATAATGGATACACAATTACAACCCTAAATCTGCTTATATTTACGTGAATCCGAAAAAATCATGCTAGACACATGAACCCAGAACAACGCGTGTAGTTACGAGTTGACGTAAACACGAATAATGTAACCAAGACTTCTTTATGCATAATAAATTAATAGTACTCCATATAATGAATTCACAACAAGAAATACAACGTGTACGTAGGGGGTCTTCAATATTCGAATCAGACTCAAAATTCAATTCAATTCAAATCGAATTCAAGTTATGCAATTTAATGTACACACTAGTTGGGCGCTCATGCAATGTGACAGGGAACACCACTTAAATTTTTCTTAACAAGTCGTGCCAAGGTTAGGTCAAGTCTGACTCAAACTTCAAACCGACCTAGCTCGATTCAAAATTAAAATCAATCTAAAAGCTTAAACACAAGTTTCACACGATTAAAAATAAAGTTGGCTTGCTTTACTCATTTTGGCTCGACTTTTACATATAATTTATTCTTAACAAAGGGATAAAAATAAAGCAGTAAATAACCAAAGGGCTAAAACTAAAACATTCCTTAACCAAATGGTTAAGTGTGTAACTTTCACAATTTATTTATTCTTGTAATGGTTTGCCTTGCTTTTATATAGAGCTTTTATAGAGTTGTTGGTTACTCCATTTTTTGTTTTTTCTTTGGTGTGGGACAAATGAACAATAAGTAACGTTTAAAATTTAAACATAGAGTTAACTATTAGTTTACTTTATAGAGTTGTATAGTGTGTTAGTACACTTAAACTAACATTTAATATTCAATCCAATGATCAACCCAATTACGCTAAAATCACTAATGTTTAACATTTAGGCTCTTTCCACATTTCTACTCTTGTCGACAACCATCCTTGTAGAACAAAATGTTCAATTTATACTTTATGTATTCTTCGAGTCCATTTAGTCGGTTACTTTATATGATTTTAAGTTCATTATTTCAACTTTCGAATAAAATTCAATAACTGAAATCAGCTTTCAATGGAATTTAGAAATTGGATTCGAATTCAATACTTGAACTCGAATCCAACTTCAGTATTTTCAATTCGATTTGACTCGATTCAATTTCTGTAATCGATTTTCGAATGGAATTGGATTCCAATTTTTAAGTATGAATACTCAATTAGTTCAAGTATTCATAATTCAATTCATTCATAATTCAATTCATTGAACACTCCTTATTAGGGATGAAATTAGTACTATATACACAAATACTAAAAAAAATACTAGGTATTGATACACTTTGTACCAAAACTAAAAAAAAAAAAAAATCTTATACCGATAGTCCGATGCCGATTTAGTTTTGATCGGTACGATTGCAAGGTATTCGAGGAAAATATATCACCCCTAAACAAGATGTGTATAGCGTTTAAAATATAAAATTAGACTTTCATCTTTATTTTTTATTTATATTTGGGATAAAATACCAAATCAGTTTTACTTAAATTAGGGCTGTAAATGAACCAAACGTTAAGTGAAATGTTTGGCGGGAAGTTCATTTGTGTTCTTTCGTTTAATAAATGAACGAACACAAACAACAAATTATGTTTGTTTAGTTAAACAAACAACTATGAACAGATGTCGCGTTCGTTCATTTATGTTTGTGAACATTCGATAATGTGTTTGTGTTTGATAGTTAATTAGGGTTTTTAACTTTTTATTTTTAATTTAAGTACTTTAAATTTCCTAGTGGTAGATTATTATTATATATATATATATCACATATTAATATAATTTTAACTATTTAATTAACTGTTATTTTAGGTGGATTAAACGAGGATTTCAAGTTTAATATGATAATTTTGTGTTTTTATGAGACATCATGTGATCAAGATTATGTCAAGTGTATTTGGGTAATTAGATTAGTATATTTTGGGTGGACGATGTTCGTTACGGAATTTTCGGAATTTAATATGTGTTAGTTTGTGCACGGTTTTGTTCATTAATGCATGTTTTTGCCCGTTTACGTTCATTGGTGTTTTTTTGTGTTTGCTTTTGTCCGATACCTAAAATTAACAAGTAAAGACAAATGAACAGGAACAAGTTCATTTTCTTAACAAACGAACATGAATAAAAAACCTCGTTCGGTAATTGTTCATGAACAGTTCGTGAACACATTATTTCCTTAACAAACAAACACGAACAAAGAATCTCGTTCGGTAAGTGTTCATGAACAGTTCGTGAACACATTATTTCCTTAACAAACGAACACGAACAAGACCTGTTCGTGTTCGTTTGGTTCGTTTACAACCGTACCTGAAATAACTTTTGATTTATTTTTGTGAAAAGTGTGAGAAGGATTAAAAATTGATATGTATGCATCATTTTTGGACTTATTTCATGATATTTTGGATTGTTTTGCCTAGAAAAACACCAAACATAACAATTGAAAACCGAAAACAATGTATTTTAGGCTTAAACTTAAAAACACCATGGCAAGAATATTAAGCATGGTATTTTAAGTGTTAACCAGTGTGTTTTAGCTGTGTTTTAAATTTAATGACTATAATACATTGCATTGCATTGTGTTTAGTGTTTTTCAAGTCAAAACAACCCAAAACATCATGAATGTCTAGCACAAAATTAACTGAAGAAGAAATTCATGAACTTAGGGAGATTTTAGATCAATCGATGAACATGTTTGTCTAAAGGGCCCTCGGGATTTTCAGGCCTAGGCTTTCGCCCACGCTGCCCCTGTATACGTTGCCTTGATCGAATTCACCGTTGTTTCAATGTGTCTTCATGGTTTTAGTCAAGGCACTGAATTAAACGGGATGCTTTGTAAACTATCAAGTCATTTGTATACCATCAATTTATTGTTTCGACCGATTTAAGCTTAGACAACAAAGAAAGACCAAAAGATGCTAATAATACAAGGGTAAAGTTGTCAAGAAATAAAACTTGATGGTGTGAAACTAAGGTTCATAAATTGCAAAGCATACAAAACCTTTCAACTTATCCTAAAGATATATTGCCATTCCTTGAGGAGTTGTTAAGAATGGGCAATCTAAGCATGTTCAAAAACAAAAGGAGGGAGACACAAACTGTTAAAGGGGCATCAATGAGTGAAGCCAATCTATTTACTTTTTTGGATACACAAGAGATGGTTCCATGCAATAATTATCTTGTTGAAACAATGGGTGTTGCTTAAAAATTAATTATTTTCTTTATGGGTCTATATGCTTTATCCTTTAATCATTTCAGAAAAGTATGAAAGATTTAAGAACAAAAAGGGGGAGGGGTACAAACATTAGAAACATTTTTATGCATGTGCACCTCAATAATTTCATGATGGGAATAGTGTAAATTAGTAATGGCCCCTTTTTGTTGCAGCTGGTAGCTGTGGCATTTGTCTGGTTTAATTTTGTTGCCATCTATTTGTGTTAGCGAGTCATCAACTACTTCATGTTGACATCTTGAACACTCAGTTCAGACCAAAAAAATACAATAGCATGAGTGAAACACTAGAATACACTACTTCTAGCATTATCAAAGAAAAAACTTTCATTTGTGTGTTTATGCTTGGACACGAGAAGATGTATTTTTGCGCCGGATTAGGTGCTAATCATGTTTTACAAAAAAAGGATTTTTGTTCATGCTACTTATGTTTACAAAATAAGTGTGTACTATCCGATTTAAGAAGATTCATGGGCATGATTATTTTTCATGTTTAAAACCACTAGGAAAATTTATCAAAATATGCAGTGAAAACTGGATATCACCTGGCTCATACTTGTTTAGTCTAATCTCGAAGTCTTTAGTCGTATCTGAATTTTCATATCACGCATAGGCGGTAATTTATCCCTCAATCCGTCAGGACCGTCACCTTCAGGCTTCAACAAAGGTTAGTCTTGACTCTATTTGATGAGGAAGCAAATTCTTGTTTCGGCCAACTAAATAAGGGGTAACACAGCCGAAATGACCCAAACTTTAAATGGACATAACTTATGCTATAGTTGGAGTTAGGTTCCCATGACCAGAGGACGAAAAGCACTTGACGATCATGTTCATGTAGCAAACAATCGTAGGCGGTTTGACCCGACTATCAGATTCCGTTTTCCCTAATTTCGTCAATCTTCCGTACTTTCTTTTTATAGTCTAAAAACGCATGAATCCTAATTGAATTAATTTGCGCATTTGATCAAGTATTTAATTTCAGCTGTTTCTTTTGAATTTGTAATTTCAAACTAGAACATCTATATAAAAAGGAATCTCTTGTAATGATTCATTCAGTTTTGATCAAATTTCTTTGAGAAGTATTCTAACTTTTAATCAAATTTATTATGCCTTGGTAGCTGAGGTTTTAGCCCCACTGCCACACGTATCGGTCTCACTAGGTTCATTTTTTATTAAAATAATTAATATAATAACAATACTCTCGTTAATAGTTGAAAAACTAGTACAATGCCGTATACAATAACAAATAAACATACATGTATAGTACTAATTTATGTGAATAAGTAATTGTAACAAAAGTTTTGAAGTACTTCAACTTCACCCCCTTAATGCATGAACCTTCGTTGCAAAAATAAAGAAATAGTCAGTGATCGTTTTAGTTGAGGATCATGTTTGACACGGGCCTCTTGAAATGAATTTCGCATATCCTTTAAGACGAACGGGTCTGTTTCCTAGGGTACAATAACGTATCGAAATATTATGTGTACGGCCGAGATGGCGGCCGAGATTGCACCAGATATAATAGTGTTTAGAAAAATAAGAAAAGTAGTGTAAAGAAACAATTTAAAGAGTGATCGTCTCTAAATTTTCATGGAACAAAGAATCGGCATGTGTGTGTATTTTTCTATATTATTCTAGATAGACCATATAGTTGTTATACACACACAAACGAGACTTATTAATTTCATTAAAGTTTGTCATAAACAAGATTAATCTTGTAATAAAACAAGGTTTAAACTCGCTTTTAATGGATTTGAGTGGTAGTAAAAAAATTGTCATTTTATTTATGGCACGTGTTTAAACACCTTAAATACGTAGGCTATAAACACATGGATATGAATATTTTGAATTTTTTTTTTGAATAATTTCAGTTATTTGATATTTTAGTTGGTGTTTCTATTAGAGTCTTTTATATGATTTTATTATTGAAAAACTGTAACAAATTTGTTTTATATAATTTGAGATTTTGTATTATTTGACTTTTATATAATATAGTTTTTCTTGAAATGTAATTGAATTAATAAAGCAGGAAAAAACCTATAGCAAAACTAAATGGTAGCAAATTTTCAATGAAAGTGGTGGCTAAGTGGTAGCAAATTTTCAATGAAAGTGGTGGCTAAATGGTAGCAAATTTTCAATGAAAGTGATGGTTAAATGGTAGAAAATTTTCAATGAAAGTGATGGCCAAATGGTAGTAAATTCTCAATGAAAGCGGTGACTAAATGGTACCAAAACGGTTACAAAAAAGGTGTAAATTTTCAATAAATATGGTGTCTAAATGGTGGTAATATCGGTGCCAAAACGCTAGCATAAGACCTTCCTACAACACTGTAAGAGCATTAGCAATAATTTTAACCGTTTTTGCGGTGATAAAAATATGGTAGCAAAATACAAAAGTGGTAGCTATTAGGTGGCATTAGGGCGGTGTTTTTGCTACCGCATTTTCGATTGCAAAATGATGACTACAGAGCAATTGCTACCGTTACGTGACTAAAAATGTGGTGACAAAAGCCCAATTTTCTAGTAGTGTTTGAGCAAGTCCAAATGACTGATTGGTTGAAAACTGTTGATGCATGAAACTGATATGATCAAACAGTTGAAACAATTGTGGTTGACCAAACAACTAACACAAGTGCATTAAACAGTGTTGGAGACCAAATTCACGAAACATTGCCTAGCCAAAGTGTTGGTCAAACAGCTAACGAGTGAACAACTGCTTGTTTGAACCAACACTTGTTCGGCTAGGACCACTAAAGTGCAAAGTGCATCACCTTGCGCCCATCAGTGCACCTTTAGGGTCCCTGCTATTGTTTGCCTTTAAGGAAACAATTTAAAAGAAGTGTTCTCTTTATATATCACTTCTTCCCATTCTACCTATGTGGGACAACTTAACAAAGCTTAATCCATTTTCTCATCATTGGTTGCATCAACCATACAACTTCAAGCATCGATATCGTATTCATCTTAACTCCATTATGGACGTGCTCGCAAATTGTAGAACACAATCCCGATAAACTAACCAATTTTTTCAACAACAAGAAGCGCATATATCCATCTCACTGATGCTTGTAAGTTGTGAATAACATGGAGGTGTATATATCATGTATGCTTATCAATAAACTAGGGACTTGGGTCTTATAAAAACACATTAATCGTACTTGAACCCAAAAAACCTAATGGTATATAGATATGGATGTGCAAGTTTTATATATTAAAAAGAAATACTACTTGGCTAGCAAACAATTTTATTCGTGAAAAAAGATGTCCTCTTTGTCCACACATACAGAAAAAAACGAGAAGTAGAGAATATAGAGTGTCTGTTGTTTCTGATAATTTCATTCCAACACATAATGGATTTATTTATATTTTTGTTGGTTATAAAAGAAAGAAAGAAAGAGAGAACTGACAAGTATAACATGGTGTCGGAGACACATAATTAACCAATTTGTATGGACTTTCCTTATCACCATATCCGGCCATCATTTTCCTCTATATATTCTCAACAAAACCTGGCCACAAAGAAACAAACAAAATGCAAATATTCATGTCAAGTTATCAAGACTGATTGTTGTAGCATAATCAATAAGATAAGACTCACAACATTGATCTGCTAAACCACTTAAATTAATCCTTTATAGTCTTTAAATATGTGTATATATGGCTATTGTTTAGGTGCACTTTTCTATCAATGTCAACTGATTTGGTTAAGATCGAACCTTAGAAAATACTAACTAGATTAAAGGTTCTTTCTCTCTTTTAATGTTTATGCTAAAAAAGTATGATTGGCCATGAAGTCTATATTATAAAGAAAAATAAAATTTGAAAGAAAAGGTTGTTATTTTCTTTGGTCAGCATCTATTGTGGTACTGGTGGCCAGCTTTTGGTTCACATCCTCAAAAAGAAAGAACCCCACATATAAAGCTATTCTATGATGTCAATTTGTTAAGTTAATCATATATAGTATATCATTCTTATTTTATACTTGGTTTCGTGTGATGTTAAGGTGACTTCCCTCTCTCTAAAGGGTTTGAGGGTTCATATCTTAGAAGGTGCAGTTATAGGAGTATTTAAGAGTTTTGCTGCTAAAAAATACAAACAAATGCACATTTATTTATTACGATTATTCACTCCAGTTAACATGAAAGAGTCAACTAAACCACATATATATGAATATTTTAGTATGATTAAATTAAATACGAATATATTCGAATAGCATGATGATATTATGTACAATCTGGTAAATTTTTATGTGTGTAAATATGACAAAAGCTTCACCCAAGTGGTTTCTTGGATCCAGTTTTGTAATAAAAGATTCCTTGAACTTCTTGGACCTAAAAACTGCATCACATGACCCGATTATTGATGTAGTGTCTGTTTGTGAAAGATGATTGATTATGATCAGCTACTGTTTGGTCCATTTTGAACTCATCAGAAGTTACTATGTTGATGAAAAGACTATGTATATAAATATATTTTTAATGGCGTGTCTCGACTACTCGGGGTACTCACCAATTGATTACGAAAGCACCCCATACGCCCCTGGGTGAAGACACGTATTAGGTGCCCCGCCCGCCTACAGGTAGCGCTGGGTCACCAAAACGTTCCCACCAAGCCACCAGTTCCGGGGAAAACATTATAGGGTGATTGGGTATAGGCAACGAAATGTAAACATTTTAGGGTGATCGTTCATGTACATCGATCCTATGGAAATTGAATCTTGTGTTCTTCAAGTTACTTAAATCAAAACAATATTAAAAAATTCATGTGTAATTTGTTGTAAAAGAGATTATCAAACAATTCACAGGTTTTGGTATAGAAATAGTAATCAATTGAAAAATGGGTCAAAAACAGGAAGCGGATCAGAGTAATTATATAACAACCAAATCACAGATGATGTATGTGAAATTAGAATATCTGTTTTACATACTTGCAAACAGGTTGAAGAAGGTTTTGGCGAACACAACAATATTATGGATAGTGTTATTAATGAGACGCAATCGGTGTTTGTGGCGGGAAGATATATTTTGGACAGGCCTTTGGCTATTAGTGAGGTTCTTTCATGGGCGAAAAGGAGTGGGAAAGAGTTATTTATGTTTAAAATCGATTTTGAAAAGACCTGCGACAATGTTAATTGGGCTTTTTTAATATCGGTTATGCGACAGATGAATTTCCCGGAGATCTGGTGTAAATGGATTGAAGGTATCTTGGTTTCAGCTAGGTCGCCTGTCTTAGTCAATGGTTCCCCGACGTTTGAGTTCAGTTGTGAAAAGGGTATACGACAGGGCGATCCTATTTTGCCGTTTCTTTTTATTATCGTTATGGAGGCGCTCTCGGGGTTAATAAGGAAGGTGTGTGATGTTGGAGCTTTTAATGGGGTGGCACTTCCGAATGGTGGACCGGTCATTTCGCATTTATTATATGCGGACGATGCAATGGTAATGGGAGAATGGTCGGATAGTAATTTTGTATGTCTAAGACGTATGCTTCGGATTTTTCATATGTGTTCGGGCCTCTGAATTAATATTCATAAGTCTACGTTATTTGGTGTTGGGAAGAGTATAGATGAGGTGAGTGATAAGGCAAATGGGATGGGGTGTCGTCCGGGTGCTACTCCTTTTATTTATCTAGGGATCCAGGTTGGTGCCAATATGAGCAGAATTAGTAATTGGGAGCCTGTGTTAAAAGTGTTTAAAACTAGATTATCAAGGTGGAAGTCGAAAGTTTTGTCGATTGGGGGTAGATTGACCCTTATCTAGTCGGTATTGGAGAGTTTAGCGTCTTATTATTTTTCATTGTTTAAGGCGCCAGTAGCTATTATTAATGCGCTTGAATCGTTGATCAAGAAGTTTCTTTGGGGAGGAAATTCGGATTCTAAAAAAGTTCATTGGGTTGGATGGGACATAGTGACAAGACCGAAAAAGCAAGGTGGGTTGGATATTCGTAAGCTTGGAGAGTGCAATAGTGCTTTCTTAGTAAAATGGCTTTGGCGATATCGTCAAGAAGGTACGGCGATGTGGAGGAGAGTTTTGATGCTATTCACGGGTCAAAGAGGAAGTGGGAAACTTATCCGCATAGCTCGAGATATATGGGGACATGGACAAAATTGGTTTCGAGTGGATTCAGATTGAAGGTGGGAGGATCGAATAGTATAAGTATGATTCGGGGTCGTGTAGGGAATGGTCTGGATATCAAATTCTGGATCGACCCATGGGTTAATCGGCTCCCTTTGAAGAATTTGTTTCGTGAATTATTTCAGTTAGAGCGGGATAAATGGTGTGTTATCACTGAAAGAATCGGGGGTGGCACTTTGGCAGGGACAGTGGCGTGGAGTTGGAAGAGATACCCTTCTTCAGCTCAAGAAATTCAGTAACTCCTTGAGTGTCATCGGATGGTAGTGGACCAAAGTTTGGGAGTCTCTAGAGATTTGTGGGTTTGGGATACTAGTAGTGCTATGGGTTTTTCGGTGCAGCAGGTTAAAGTTTGGATGGACAGTGACCTTTTACAACAACAAAGTATAGATTTTCGATGGTGCAAATGGTTGCCGATAAAGTGTAATTATTTCATGTGGCGGTTGTTATTGGATAGGATTCCGACGAAAGTTGCTTTATATAGGCGAAGCATTATTAGTGGGGACTGCTTGTGTGCGTTCTGTGAAGGTAATGATGAAAGTACGGAGCATATTTTCACGGCTTGTAGAACGGCGAATGGAGTTTGGAACTGGATTGCGCGGTGGGTTCACTTACCTCCTTTTTATTTTTTTATCGGTTAAGGATATTATAGAGTTGGCTTCGATTTCTGGATGGTCAACAGGTAAGAAAGAGGCTCTTCACGGTATCGTTGTTTTGACGTGTTGGCGTATTTGGAAGGCTAGAAACGAGAAGATTTTTAGAAATATATACTTGCAGAAACGTGGTAGAGATTGTTTCCGATATCAAAGCGTTGGGGTTTCTTTGGTATTCCAACAAGTATAGAAAGAGTGTAGTGGATTGGAAGGATTGACAAACGTTTAATTTTGATGTAATGTAACTGTTGTTTTGTAGGGAATCTCCGCCTTGGAGATTTCCCGGGTTTGTGTTTTAATAAAGTTTACCTTTAAAAAAAACATACTTGCAAACCTATATACACTTCAACTAACGGAAAGACAATGATCAACTGCGTGATCAACCAAAGGAACTTACAAGAAAAGGAAATATTAAAAACATTAACCTACATTTCTATTTATACTAAAATAACCATAGTAATCATACTCTAATACTTCAATCTGTAATCTAATACTAACTCTACTAATTAAATCAATCTACATAACTCTAACATTCAAATAATTAATTAAGTACTTATTAATTATTTTGAACGACAAACTTTTTAACACCCTTAATTCCACATTTTCTTGCACTTGCAAGGATTTGAACTTACAACCTCACATTTGTAAAAAGGGGGGGGGGGGCACCATATCACTAGACCAATACTAATTAATTAAACTTGCTACCTTGTAGTTTGTCCCCTTTAACTTTACTACTAATTCAAGATTAATCTTCATTCACCTCTTAATCTTAAATTTTATTTCTTCTTGCCTTTGTTCCTACTTTTACCATGGTTATTTTGTTATTCGGAATCAGGTAACCGACCATCCAAACTAGCTTTATCAATTATTTGCTAATCGAAGTAAAGAATTATATCACTAAGGGTTGATCATAATTAATAGTTATTTATCGTCTTGATTATGCAGGGGTACTCACATACAAGATTACATCTCGTCTCACTAATCACATACTTGTTTTACCAGTTCTTCAAACTTAGCATCGTTTCTTCCATACTTAACTTTGAAGTTGCATTGCTACTTTCTTTCTCGACTCGCTTCTTTTCATCAACTCGTTATTGACCAATACTTTCACGAACTCCAACTTAGCATAATTCCAAACTGAATTTCTTTCACTTTCATAATCGGTTTCACATTAGGACTTTCTTTCTTTTCATCTTCAAGATTGTTTGAACTACAACATACCCGTAGCTTAATATTACATTCTATTTTGTTTCTTTCTTCCTTTCAATCTTACGTCTTTAACTTAGATAGAAATGGTCAAAAAAAAACCTTTTCTTTTCTCTCGATGCAAGTAACCCGATGCACACATGTACTGTCTTACATCCCAGTTTAAGATAAACCACAGTCACATTACGTTGACCTTTGATTTTGATCTCAGATATATCACCAAACTTTACTTGACTCGGAAATCGTTCATCCAAGGTAGTGAAAAACTCTTTCTTTCCTGACATATGATGACTTGCACCATTATCTAGGTATCATGTTCCTTCATTCTTTTCATCATTTTAAAACACACTAGGGATAACCCTTTCTTTGTTCAAACTTACTTTTTTGTCCACCAAATTGCCATAAATAGACATGGATCAATATCACTTGCATCTTTTGTCTATGTCAAATTTGCTTCCCTTTCTCTGTACTACGAGCTTTGCAATCATTCGAATCGTGCCCAATCTTATCACATTTGTAGCACTTAGGTTCTTCCTTCTGTCTTGCCATTCCTGAGGATTACGTTGTTGATCATTCTCACTCACATTTATTATTCCATCTTGGATTCCCTCTCCAATGTCCTTGATAGTTTTCAACTTTCTTTACAGTCTTGA
The DNA here is from genome assembly GCA_030844895.1 of Ambrosia x helenae. Lineage (NCBI taxonomy): Eukaryota > Viridiplantae > Streptophyta > Magnoliopsida > Asterales > Asteraceae > Ambrosia > Ambrosia x helenae. Next base: position 58,644 of record JAUTDX010001357.1, on the reverse strand, counting down.
ACATAAATGACTTAGGCATGAACTTTCGTGATTAGTCACATTCTTGAACTTGTTTCTTTCTTCATATGCCTTAAAATGTCCAACAACATTTTCAAACGTCATTGTTTCGATATCTGCGAATTGCTTAATCAAAGAAACAATAGGTAAATAATGTATATATTTATTAGGTATCCGTATCAAGTCCAAGAATTTTCTCACCACAACATCTTCTTCTAGTGTTGCCCCGAAAGCTCTTATATTCACTATACTCCACCCAACTTCGTTGCATATTCATCAATACTTTTCGTCTCTCATCTTGAATCCATCTAACTCGCTTGTTAGCATTTAAGACAAGTTTTTTTGCGTTCTTTTTGCACCAAGGTAACGAACTCTTATAAATTGTTTCCTAGACATCTTTTGGTTCTGAGTACTTGGTCATTTGAAGCATCACATCTTCTGGTAAGGTTTGGAACTTGGAAGGTTACACCTAAAGCCATAAACTTCTTTCTTTCTTTCATTGCTGACCTTTTTTCCTTATCAATTGCATCTTGCAAAGCATTCATGCCCAAAATGACCTTCACCATAACCGACCATGCTTGTAGTTAGTCAAGGTTAACTTTGGTACCTGATGCGCGGTTGAAAACCCCGCCTCTATTGAATCTAAAATGTGCTTTTACATGATTATTTGAGACGAAATATCGCACTTTGATTTGATTTAATGTTTCAGGTTAAAAGCATTTATGGAATGGATTTTACATAGTGTTAGAGTGGAAGATTGGAATTGAGAAGCTTTGGGAGAAAGAAGACCAAGAAAACATAAAATGAAGGTTCTGGCCGTCTCTGACAGCAAGCCTGCTGTCTCTGACGCCGTCGCCGTCTCTGACGGCAGTCCCGCCGTCTCTGACGGCGCCATCTGACAAGATTTGGTCAAAATCAATTTTAATGCAAAATTTAAGGGATTTTATGGGAGATTTGACCAGGATTTTCGATGGAGACTTAAAAAGGAGGGATTTTTGGGATTTTAAGGATCATCTTCATCATTACTAATCACTCCTAATCATTCCAATCAATTTAATTAATCATCCTCCATCATTTTCATCAATTCTTGAAGATTGAAGACCAAAGAACACAACATTGGAAGAACTTTATGGCCATGTGTGGCTAAACATTTATTCATATCCGGGTGTAAACATTGATTCTAGGGTTTCAAACATTTGGGTATTCTCTATCTTTATTTGCTTTTGTATGTCAAACAATTGTGTTGAATTGCGATTAATCTTATGTTGAAGTCACTTTAGTTAATTGATCTTGTGCCAATTTCTAGTGTCATGAACATGTTTCCTTGCTTTAACACAAATCTAGGGTTGTATGTTCTAGAGTTATAAAGTATATTATCGTCCATCCAAGATGTTGATGATTCTTGATACCTAAGCCTAATGAGACAACCAACCCGCGAACATCATTTGCAATAGTATAATTGACCCATTTGTTAGAGCCTTAGTAATCAATTGTTGAAACCCGGGTGTGAATCTTTTATTTATTATTGTTACAACTCAATTTTTACCAATTACTTTCATTACAATCTAATTTCAAGTTTCACTTAAAACAATCAAAATTTTTCCACATCATCTTAAATGAACACAATAGCAAGCTTCATAATCAACTAGACATCTTCATAAATAGTTCAATCAACTTTAAACATTAACACCGACCACAAACTCTTCGTGGATCGACACCCTATTACCACTAACTACATAGTTAAAGGTGATAAGGTAAACATATAAATATTATTTTTGACCGGACCGCGACATCCGATCAAATTTTGGCGCCGTTGCCGGGGAGTACGTGCGCTTGGTGTTTAGTGATTAGTTGATTTTGTGATAATCTGTTTAATTATTTGTTGGTTTTATTGTATTCTCTATTTTTCCTTGTTACGCGGGGTGTGTTATTTGTGCAGTTCACAGGTAGTGCATGCGTACAAGACATTCGGGGAGGACATCTCCTTTAGTGTTCGAACCGGAAATCGAAAGAGTAGCAAGAAGAAACCGACAACACCGGTTAGAGGAGCCGATTCCTTCTAACTCACCTACACTTCAATCACCACTTCCAAATCAAAACTTGTCCTTTGGAACCGTCCAAATGGAAAACCCAAATAACCGTTCGGGTGGAAGCCGAAGACCACCCACTCCACCACATCTAAACCGAAACCAACAACCACCACAACACCCACCTCACCAACCGGTTCCCAACCGAAACCTCAACAACCGAAATGCCAACCAACAACCTCCCGTACTAAACCGTGACAATCCCGCATTTGACCCGAGGAACCGACACAATGAAGCCGGGTATGATGAGCATATTGGTAATCTTGAAGAGTTAAGGGAAAACATCAACGATGATGACCCATTTAGTGTTCCGGGTTATCAATCAACGGATCGGGTGAGTGTGCATTCTTATCATTCAGGGGAGGATGAATATTCGGAGAGGAATTATTCCGAAGAAGATGAGGGTTGGGGTTATGGCAATGGTAATGGTGGTCATGAAGATGAAGAAGAATACCAAAGTGATCATCATTCCAATGTAGGTGTGAACCAAAACTTTGGCAATGAAGGGTATTATCGTCATGTCTTCAACCATCATCAACCAAGGCAAAACCCAAGAGGGCATCGAAACCCCAACATGCACCAAAACAGGGGTGAAAATTTTGTGGGTCGAGCAGAAAGGAGACCTCATGGGAGAGGACAACCTAGAGATGAAGAAGTCAATGCTCCACGAAGAAGGCCACCAGTTCCAATGCAAGGGGTTAATGGTCGGTTTAGACCACTTGCTTCTGAGAACGAATCCCCAATTGTACCACCACCTCCAGGAAGAAGATCTTTTGACTGCAAGCCAAATTACATCAACATTCTTCCTCATTTCCATGGGATGGCTACTGAAGACCCATATGATCATCTGTCTGAATTCAAGGCAATGTGTGGCACTATGGGAGGTCATAACTTCTCTTTAGATGAAGTTCAGCTGAGATTATTCCGGTTCTCTCTCAAGGATAAGGCAAAGACTTGGTTCCTTACCCTACCTGCACACAGCATCTATACCTGGGGAGAAATGCAACAGGTATTTTTGGATGAATATTTTCCCAGTTTTAAAACAGATGGGGTGCGGTTAGAGATTCGTTCCTTTCAACAGTTACAAGGGGAACCACTTCATGAAGCGTTCACTCGGTTCAAGGAGTTAATCCGGAAGTGCCCACACCACAACATTGAATTGTGGGAATTGGTTAGTAGCTTTGTGAATGGGTTGAGCAAGGAGGAAAGAAAGTACTTGAAGTCTACTAGCAATGGTACTTTGTTGTCTAACCCCGAGCAAGAGGACTGGGATTTTTTAGAAAGAATGAGCAAGAATTCTAAGGCTGAAGAATCTGCAGATAGGAGAACCAAACATCCTATTTCAAAGCCTGTTTCAGATGTAGATGCCAATGCCAAGGACCGGATTGCTACATTGGAGAGAGAATTGGCCCGTATGAAGAAGAGAGAAGCTCCAGCGGGGCCATATACAGTGTGTGGGGTGTGTGAAGAAATGGGACACAAGACGGATGAATGCCCAGAAAATTCGGTTCAAGAAAATGCTGAGGTGAATCAAGTATATGGAGGAGAGAAGAAATATGACATGAACTCCAATACTTATCATCCAGGCTTAAGGAACCATCCTAATTTCAGGTATGGCAATGCTTCAAATCAAATGAATCCAAATTTTCAACCAAACACCCAAGGGAGTACTCAAGGTGGATCATATCAGAATCGCCAAGGTAATTATAATCAAGGTGGTGGTTATCAAAGAAACTACAATCAAGGTAGTAATTATCAAAGAGGGTACAACCAAGGTGGGTCATCAAGCAATCAAGGTGGGGGTGATGATTCTTTGAGTTCAAAGTTGGATGCACTAATGAATATGATGAAGGACTCCAACAATGACATCAAGGAAATGAAGAAGGGTAATGAGGTGAGAGATAAGTCTCACGAGGCCTTAGCTAAACAAGTGGGGCAACTGGCGGAAGAAATGGCTCAATGGAGAGGAAGCGCGGGGAAGCTTCCTAGTGATACCACTATCAACCCGCAACATCAAGGTTCGAATTCGAAGAACACTCGCAATGTTCCCATCAATAAGGTAACCGTTCTTCGTAGTGGTAAAATCATTGATAATAAAATTGAAAGTAAAATTGAGCCACCATCTCCCCAATTTGTTGAAGGGGAGGTGGAAGATGTGAGTGATGAGAGTGAAAGAGAAGAGGAAACGGGTCAAAATCAAAATAAAAATCTTTCTGAAAAATCAAGACCCGTTGAGAGAAAACAAGCTCCCAAGGCTAAGGAAAAGGGTATGGAGGGTAATACCATCCCTTATCCTGAAGCATTGTTGGAGCCATCTAAAAAAGTGGTCAAGAAAAGGGGCCCGCAACAAGAAGAGTTGTGGGAAATTTTTAAACAAGTTAAAATTAATTTACCACTTTTAGATGCAATCAAGCAAGTCCCCTCCTATGCCAAGTACTTAAAAGATTTATGCACCCAAAAGAGGACTAACAAATTTCCAAAGAAACTTGACTTAACTGAAAATGTTAGTTCCATTCTTTCGGGTGCACTTCCACAAAAGTTAAACGATCCGGGGGCGCCCATTATTCCCATTCAAGTGGGAGAATTTAAAATAACTCGGGCACTCCTAGACCTTGGAGCTAGTGTAAGTATCTTACCGGGAAGCCTTTACGACCAATATGACTTTGGTCCGCTTCAGGAGTCGAACACCACCGTGGTGTTAGCCGACTTGACTCCCAAACTTCCCCGTGGGATAGTTACCGATGTGATAATAAAGGTTGAGGATTTTTATTATCCGGTGGACTTTTTAGTACTTGATTATGTTTCTAAGGATCATTCTAAGCAACCTACGGTTATTCTTGGTCGGCCGTTTTTGGCAACTGCCACTGCTCAAATAAATTGCAAAACAGGAACGCTCGATATGACCTTTGGTAACCGTAAGTTGCGGTTAAATGTTTTTCCAAGCGGAACTAACCCTCTAGTCAATGATGAATGCTACATGGCAGACATTATTGACGCGTGTGTACCTCTTTGCGACACTGTTGTGGATGAGGAAAACGCAATAGAGGAGTATTTTTTGTTTGACAGGACACAGGTAGAAACATTGAAGAGCATGGTTGAGGAGGAAAAGAGACAAGAAGTGATGGCGGTGAAAGAAGGAAGACCACCATGGACTCATCAAGTGGAAAGTCTTCCGGATCACATTGATACAAAATTGAAGCCATCATTAGTTGAGCCGCCACAGGTGGAGTTGAAAGAGTTGCCCAAGCATTTAAAATATGCTTATGTTGGTGAAGGCAACACGCTCCCGGTAATCATTGCTTCAAATTTAACCGGGGAGCAAGAGGAAAAATTGATGAAGGTATTGGTGACCCATAGAGCGGCTATTGGGTGGACTGTGGCGGATTTGAAAGGTATTAGTCCGTCGATTGTGATGCACAAGATCATCACGGATGAGAAGGTGACTCCCGCAAGAGATGCCCAAAGGAGACTCAATCCTAATATGCGGGAGGTTGTGAAGAAAGAAGTATTGAAGTGGTTAGATGCGGGTATCATTTACCCCATATCCGATAGCCAATGGGTTAGTCCAACTCAAACCGTTCCAAAGAAGGCAGGTATTCAAGTCGTGAAGAACGACTCAGGTGAGGAAGTCGCCACCCGACCGGTAACCGGGTGGCGTATTTGTATTGATTATAGGAAGTTGAATGCTGCAACTTCCAAAGACCATTTTCCTTTACCTTTTATTGACCAAATAGTAGAAAAATTAGCCGGACAAAAATTTTATTGTTTCTTGGATGGGTATTCGGGTTACAATCAAATTGCTATTCATCCCGAAGATCAACAAAAGACCACCTTTACTTGCCCATATGGCACATTCGCATTTAGGCGAATGCCATTTGGTCTTTGTAATGCCCCCGCCACCTTTCAAAGGTGTATGATGAGTATCTTTTCAGATATGGTGGGGGAGTCTTTGGAAATCTTTATGGATGATTTTTCTATTTTCGGGTCATCCTTTGATTCTTGCTTAGATCAATTGGAAAAGGTTTTACAAAGATGTGTTGAGACAAATTTGGTTTTGAGTTGGGAGAAAAGTCATTTTATGGTCCAAGAGGGGATAGTATTGGGCCATGTGGTTTCTAGTCGTGGGATTGAGGTTGATCATGCTAAAATACAAGTTATTTCAACTTTACCTTATCCCACCAATATTAAGGGCATTAGATCATTTTTGGGGCATGCGGGTTTTTATAGGAGGTTTATTAAGGGTTTTAGTGACATAACAAAACCTTTATGTAATTTGTTATTGAAAGATGCTCCATTTAATTTTGATGAAAAATGTATTGAGGCCTTTGATATTTTGAAAAAGAAGTTAGTTGGGGCCCCAATTTTGCAATCACCCAATTGGTCTTTGCCTTTTGAAATCATGTGTGATGCAAGTGGGTATGCGGTTGGGGCCGTGTTGGGTCAACGAGTGGATAAGAAACCCGTTGCTATATACTACGCAAGTAAGACTCTTTCGGAAGCACAGTTAAATTACACCACTACCGAAAAAGAGCTACTTGCGGTGGTATATGCTTTAGACAAATTTAGGTCTTATGTGTGGGGTAGCAAAGTTATTATCTATACTGATCATAGTGCTGTCAGGTACTTGATGAATAAGAAGGATGCTAAGCCCCGATTGATAAGGTGGATACTACTGTTACAAGAGTTTGATTTGGAGATCCGTGATAAGAAGGGCACGGAGAACGTGGTTGCGGACCATTTGTCCAGATTGGTGGTTGAGGAGGAAGACTCAACGAATGAAATTAATGAGTCATTCCCGGATGAGCATTTATTAGCCATTTCGACATTACCTTGGTTTGCTCATATTGTGAATTATTTGGTGACAGGTACAATGCCGGAGCATTGGGTTAGGAAAAAGAGGCTCCATTTTTTGTCCCAAGTGAAACATTATATTTGGGATGAACCGGATTTGTTTAAAGTGGGAGCAGATCAAATCATTCGAAGATGCATTCCGGATGAAGAGATCATGAGTGTGTTGAAGCACGTGCATTCGTATGCATGTGGAGGGCATTTTAGTGGCCAAAAGACGGGTCACAAGGTTTTGTCGAGTGGGTTGTATTGGCCAACAATTTTTAAGGACTCGTTTGAGTATGCTAAAAAATGTCTCCATTGTCAACAATTAGGAAGCATCTCAAAACGAGATGAAATGCCAATGCAACCCATTATGGTTGTTGATGTTTTTGATGTTTGGGGAATAGATTTTATGGGGCCATTCCCTAACTCTTTTGGTAATCTATATATTTTGGTGGCAGTAGATTATGTTTCTAAATGGGTCGAAGCTATTGCCACCAAAACAAATGACCACACCGTTGTTTGCAACTTTATACAAACAAATATTTTTTCAAGGTTTGGGATACCCCGGATAATCATAAGTGATGGGGGATCCCACTTTAAAAACTTTAAATTTGGAAAATTGCTTAAACGGTATGGTGTTGACCATAGGATTGCCACCCCATATCACCCACAAACTAGTGGACAAGTTGAGGTTTCAAATAGGCAAATTAAAGAAATTTTGCAAAAGACGGTTCGTGCGGACCGAAAGGATTGGTCAACAAAGCTAAATGATGCTTTATGGGCCTACCGCACGGCCTACAAAACACCTATTGGAACCACTCCTTATCGACTAGTTTTTGGTAGAGATTGTCATCTCCCGGTTGAATTAGTTCACCGGGCACTATGGGCCATTAAGGAGGTTAACTTGAGATATGATGATGCAGGGCGAGAAAGGAAACTCAAGCTTTGCGAATTAGAAGAGCTAAGGGATGAGGCTTACGAGATTGCGTCAAAATACAAGGATCAAATGAAACGGGCTCATGATGCAAAAATTCGTAAGAAAGAGTTTGAAGTGGGTCAAAAAGTGTGGCTCTACAACTCAAAATTGAAACTCTTCCCAGGGAAACTCAAGAGTAAGTGGGATGGCCCGTACATAATCACAAGGGTTGGAAAGCTTGGAGAAGTGGAGATAGAGGACCCGAAAAATGGGTCAAAGCAAACCGTGAATGGACACCGGTTAAAACCTTACATAGAACATGTCACGGAACTCGGTAAGATTGTGGAGTTGGTAAGCTTTTTGGAAAGCATACCAACTTATGAGATCAACTAAGGTTGAATGGTAGCTCACACCCCAGGTACGTTCAATTCTAGTTAAGTGTATTGAGGACAATACACAATTTTTTTCGGGGGGTGGAGTTCTTTTGTAATTGTATAATTTTAATAGTGTTATTTTAATTTGTTTTATTTAAATTTTTATTGTTTTTAATTAAAGTTAAAAAAAAAAAAAAAAAAAAACGAAAAAAAAACGAAATGAAAGAAATGGCGAGACGGGAAGGAATAAAATATTAAGGATTGAAAGAAGAAAGTATTAATAAAATATTATTATTTTGTTTTGATCAAAAGAAGAAAGAATAAAATATTAATGATTGAAAACCTCAAACGCTTAAACTTGCGGCAAACGGACAGGCAAACGGCCATTTTTTGCCTAAGCCAAAAGACCCACCGTCTCTGACGGTGGGCTCGCCGTCAGCGACGGCTCGATTGTTCCAGACGTGTAAATCGGCGGCAGACGGCTCTTAGACGCCCAAAAATTCAAGCCCCGCCGTCGGAGACGGTGGGCTAGCCGTCCCTGACGGCTCTGCAGCTCCAGACGCCAATACTGGCGGTAGACGGCCTCCAGACGGTGAGGGCTGCTTCTTCTTTGTGTGTTAACATTAGTCCATAACCAAACACCCTCTAACTCCTATTAACTCTCACCCAAACACCCTCCAAACTACACAACTTGATCCACAACTCATCCAAACACTCCAAATTTTTTTTTTTTTTCTTCCTGCACAAAAAAAAAAGATTCAAACCCATTAAACATCAAACCTTTAACCTAACATTCATCTTCTCCACACAAAACACTCAAGAACCCTAATCTTTCCATCACCATAAATCACTCAAAACTCAACCAAATCAAGCAATTCTTGGGTCTATTTCGTGTAATTTTTCGAGAGGAATTCAAATTTTGGGTTCCTTTTGCAAGATTCAGCACGCATTTCAAGATTTCGGGACATCTTGGTCACGAAAATTTTTAAAAAATTTGGGGTTTTTCTTTCCTTGGTTGATTATTATCATTTGTTCAACCATTTAATTGTGCTATCAACATCCCTGGTATGTATTTGTTTCTCTTAACCTTATTAATTCGTGCTTATACTTTATGTTTGAACTTAGTTGTTTGAGTAGGATAAAGCACAAAAATTATGAAGGTGTTTGTGAGAATAATTATCAAATGTGGGGATTTATTTCTTGTACATTTTGTGTTAATAAATGGAGGTGTTGATTTTAAGTTAGGTGTTGTATTGAGATGAATTAGGTTGACTGAGGTTGTGTAGTAAAATGATAATTCACATTTAGTTTTAATGATGAGTTTTTGTATTGTGAGTTATAAAATTTACAGAATTTGATAAGAATTTTGAGGTTGTAATGACATATTTGAGAAGCTCATAAGAATAATGTTTAATTGCAGATGTCTCAAAAGAAGAAATCTAAACTCAATTTGTTAGAGAGCTCATCGAAGGCACAAAAGAGGCGTTTAACGCCGGAAGAGGAAGCTGAGTTAGATGAAAGGGAAAGGGTAGAGGAAGCAAATTTCAAGTTTGATTGGAAGTTTGATGGTGCAGATAGAGACCCATTGGGGATGAGATGGAAAGCGGAACGACACCGGCTATCCTTCTATAAGAACAAGGATATTGAAAGAAAAATGTGGAGGTGGAAGATGGCAACAATGAAAAAATCAACGGTACCGGACGTTTGTGTATATGAAAAAGTTGTGAAGGTAGAGGAACTGAGGCCATATGGAATTCCTCAAAAGTTTGAAGCACTGGGTTGGGAGCGTGTCTTAGACTGGACCAAGCACGCGAGCGAGAAGATTTATATACAAACCATTTGCGAGTGGTTGGAAACGTTGAAATTCAGTACCGGGAATAACGCTCCACATACATGGAAACTCATAGGAGATGCTGGAGGGAAGAAGATGACAATGTCCTTTGAAACAATGAACAGGATAGCCAAGTTTGATTCATTAGGACCGTCAGCATACCAATATCCTGATGAAAACCATTTTTGGAGTAGTGTAATTGAAGAAAAAGATCCGGTAGGAATGTCTAGTGTGGTAGTCCCATTTCCAGGAGAAGGTAAGGATAAGAAAAAAGAGTGGATGTCAATAGAAGGAAAGATGATGCAAACAATTTCAGTAGACAATGTGGCGGCCCGGTTAGGAGATAGAGGTAATCTTCGCTTTTGGGATTACCGGGTGATTTATGCACTGCTTATGGGAGAACCGAAATTCTCATTTCGCCATATTGTGATGATGAACATATGGGACTGCAGGGAGTCGATTTCAAAGCAAATGATTCCAAATGTCAGGTTGATTAATGAAATGTTGATCAAACAGGGGTGTATTGCAAAGGGGGCACTATGGACAGAAGTACCGGTACTTGAATTCGGGATCGATAGGTATAAACTTTCAAACCTTGAACAAACAGATCTAGGAAACTATTGGAAGTTAGAAGATACAAAGACACATCGGTTTCTGAAAGTGAGGAAGGCGGATGCACCCCCAATGGATGAAGATGAAGAAATGCAAGAAGAGAGAGAAGTTGTGCAATATGTTCCAGCTCAAGCTTCGAGACATCATACTGGACCACAACATAGAGAGATGACCGCTGAGTTTATTGCAAGGCTATCTCGCCGAAGACCAGGAGGATGGGCACATTGGTCTCCAGCTGACCGATATATGTTTGATGAGGTGGCCTCCATGAGACTTGAGGCGGAGGATGAGAGGGAAAGGGTTCGTGCTCATGAGCGTGAACGTGATGATTTAGAGGATCAGCGTTGGCATGTGTATGCCCACGCTATGGAAAGGAATCGAGTCAATCAATTCATTCTGAGCGAGCAGCAACGACACGAGCAAGATTTGAGGGCTGGACTACCTTATCGTGAGTTCGCTCCATGGGTGGATTACTCCACCATTAGGGACCAACCAGAAGAGGTGATACGGGCCACGGGGTGGCCACAGGGCGTATCGTCTAGCTACTTGCCCATACCACCACCACAACCTCCACAGGGTTCGTCAGCCACCTCGCCACTTGATCAGTTCCAGGATATGTGGGGCGCTCTAGTACAACTCCCATATCAACCATATCCACCACCGGGTCCGAATGACCCATACTACCGCTGAGCAGAGGTTGAGGTAGTTTGCTTTATGTATAGTTTGTATCATGGTATGGTTTATTTTTATTCTCTTTCGTTTTGGTGTGTTTGATATGGTAGGTAGTTTATGCTTTTAAACTTTATTTTGTGTTTTCTATTTTGTGGTTTCTATTTTGTGGTATGTTGATGTTTGTGTTGGAGCCCAGGTCAAACCCGGCTAGTGATGTTGTGAGGGCGAAGAAAGAAAGATGGAGCATGAGGATTGTGAAAGGCAAAAACCCACTCAGGAAAAGAAACAATATGTGCTATCAGGTGCATCAAACTCCTTTATTAATTTGCTATTTGTTAGATTAAGAGTTGGAGTGAAGTCTCGTTTTTGCCTTTGATTGGGATGGAAAAATAGGCATCTTCACACTTATAATTTCTTTTGCTAAATAGGTCCCATCTTAATCATGATAAATACACATTGAGGACAATGTTACTCTCAAGTGTGGGGATGAGGGGATACCTATTTAAAATCTAAATTTTTTAAGATCCTCAAAAAGAAAAAGAAAAAAAAAAGTGTGAAACCCGATCCTAAAAAGCTCTTTCCACCCGATTATTGGATCATGAAATTTGATCTCTAGTCATGGCCATAAACTCTTTAAGTTCCTTGATGTGTTTTTCCAAGGATTGTTTTTGAGGAAAATATAAATTGCCTAGTTAGAGAAAACAAGGAAAGGGTATAACATTTTTGCATGTCGGCAACCCATTCCCCTTTCATATTCATGTGAGATAATTGAGCCACCACAACATGTTACACCTTATAAATTTCCACTCTTATTTGCATGTTGTGTTCATTTGAATTGAGTGTGCCATTGTAATTGCATAAGGTAGAACTTGCAACTTTTGATACGTTTACCATCCTAGACCAATTGTGAGCATAAGAATGATTAAGGCATTAGGTTAAACTTTTCTTATTTTAAACCATTTTTATCTTCCTCGATCCATTTCAATATCCCCTAGTTAACCAATCTTGAGCCTTAAACCTTTTCAATTCACTACCCGTTTCAACTTAGTCACCCGTAAGCCTTTTTCACTTTAACCCGAGTGATGAAAATTCGATGGTAGGTTATTCCTTTGTGTTGTAAACAGTTTACAATTATTATTGTTAGTTATAAAAAAAAAAAAAACTGCAAAAGCATTGAAAAAAAAAAAAAAAAAAATTTGAAAAAAAAAAAGAAGCTCTAGTTAGCCGTTGAATAAAAGGAGCATCATTGTCTTATAGTTTAGCTAGTTTGCTTGTTTTGATTAGTTTGCTTGATGTAATAAACATCGAAGTTTCATCACCTTAGTCACTCTTAAATATCCCATTCCATACCCCTCGCCCAGCCAAGTTATAACCCGTTAAAGACCTTTTGACTTATGCTTACTTTTGTGAAATTGGGTGAAGTGCGATTGAGTTGCAATCCTATACTAACATGCATTATAATCGGTTTTGAGTGACTATACTAGTGCATCATCACAGTCTTGATTTAACCGAGTAGAGTGATCCATTGTGAGGGGTGTGTAAAAATGTGAACTTGGATCTTTGTTGGATTTGACTAGGTAATTCTCTTGATTTATGGAGTAACATCTAAAACCTTGGAATGTAAATCTACTGAGAGGCGTAAGTCTTGTGAGTTAGGGTATGACTAAAGACCGTTTTTCGAGAATTGATAAAAAGGTTGGAAATTGTTGATCTACTGATCGGGTGAAAATCATTAATTTGCTTGAGGACAAGCAAAAGATAAGTGTGGGGATGTGATGCGCGGTTGAAAACCCCGCCTCTATTGAATCTAAAATGTGCTTTTACATGATTATTTGAGACGAAATATCGCACTTTGATTTGATTTAATGTTTCAGGTTAAAAGCATTTATGGAATGGATTTTACATAGTGTTAGAGTGGAAGATTGGAATTGAGAAGCTTTGGGAGAAAGAAGACCAAGAAAACATAAAATGAAGGTTCTGGCCGTCTCTGACAGCAAGCCTGCTGTCTCTGACGCCGTCGCCGTCTCTGACGGCAGTCCCGCCGTCTCTGACGGCGCCATCTGACAAGATTTGGTCAAAATCAATTTTAATGCAAAATTTAAGGGATTTTATGGGAGATTTGACCAGGATTTTCGATGGAGACTTAAAAAGGAGGGATTTTTGGGATTTTAAGGATCATCTTCATCATTACTAATCACTCCTAATCATTCCAATCAATTTAATTAATCATCCTCCATCATTTTCATCAATTCTTGAAGATTGAAGACCAAAGAACACAACATTGGAAGAACTTTATGGCCATGTGTGGCTAAACATTTATTCATATCCGGGTGTAAACATTGATTCTAGGGTTTCAAACATTTGGGTATTCTCTATCTTTATTTGCTTTTGTATGTCAAACAATTGTGTTGAATTGCGATTAATCTTATGTTGAAGTCACTTTAGTTAATTGATCTTGTGCCAATTTCTAGTGTCATGAACATGTTTCCTTGCTTTAACACAAATCTAGGGTTGTATGTTCTAGAGTTATAAAGTATATTATCGTCCATCCAAGATGTTGATGATTCTTGATACCTAAGCCTAATGAGACAACCAACCCGCGAACATCATTTGCAATAGTATAATTGACCCATTTGTTAGAGCCTTAGTAATCAATTGTTGAAACCCGGGTGTGAATCTTTTATTTATTATTGTTACAACTCAATTTTTACCAATTACTTTCATTACAATCTAATTTCAAGTTTCACTTAAAACAATCAAAATTTTTCCACATCATCTTAAATGAACACAATAGCAAGCTTCATAATCAACTAGACATCTTCATAAATAGTTCAATCAACTTTAAACATTAACACCGACCACAAACTCTTCGTGGATCGACACCCTATTACCACTAACTACATAGTTAAAGGTGATAAGGTAAACATATAAATATTATTTTTGACCGGACCGCGACATCCGATCAGTACCTGCAAAAACAAACCACCCGTCGATTTTTTCACCATTCCTTCCTAAACAATCTTCTTTATCACCTGCCATTATATGCCTCCTCGCAAACTCTATAAAAGTGTCTTAACTCCAAAGATATACATACTTGACTCTTTTTAAACTTAATCGGAATAACACAACCTGGCGATCTTGAACTAAACTCGGCTCTAAGAATTTATTTTCTTGCCACCAGTCATAACTAAAGAACACTTCTAAAAGACTCACAAATCAATATTGTACGCTGACTTCCAAAGTTTGATGAAAAACAAAAACGATCGTTGCATTTAAACCAAAATCACTTCCTTTAATCTCGCATGGCTCCCAAGGCTTTTTTTACCTTCCTTCATGTGGTTTGTATTCACTGATAAACCTAAATCACAACATATAATATTGTTGACTTTTGACTTATGGCTTCAATAAATAAGATGATAACAATTAACAAGCAACAAGAAATTAGATGGTTCTTTTCCTTCATGCGACGGAGACCAGTATGGGTTTGACGGCGATGTCTTTTGTACGTACAAATAAACGTTTCGACCTTGACCAGTACGGGTTTGACGTCATGGGTTCGCGTCCTACGGAAGGCGCCAATAAAGAAACACTAGTCTAAACCCAGAGGTATAGGCGAATATTCAACAAATAGAGTAGAGATTCCAATCACTGTGAGCTCCTCCAAACTAGCAAACACTGTAAAACTCGTTACAAGAAGGAGAGCTGGGGGATTCTCCTCGTAACCATCCTCTAGCGTGAGAATACATACAGGTTTGGATGAACAAGAGTTTTAAAACAAAGTAAGTATTTTAGTGAGAGAAAGAAAGAGTGCATGCCTTATACCTTTGAGGTGATGGGCTATTTATTGCGGAAGGAGAAAGAAGGAATGAGCCGGCTGTTGCCATCAAGGAATATCCTTGTCCCCTTCGCCATCACCTGCAGGCATCCGCAAAGTGGGAGCACGTCCGGGGGCCTTGATTGGCCAGACGCCAACGTCAAATCGTCCTCAATATTAGCTCTGCCACAAACCGTTAGTGGAAGTTTAAGGATATGTGGATCCTCAGTGTGATCGGCTAGCCATACCTGTCATGTGTACCTCATGTCCCTTTTGCCATGACCCTTAGTGGAGTGTACACCTGGTATACCGACACACGGGCTTTGATTGGCTGTAGGTTACTGTCACCTTGTACGGTTAGTATGACTTGTCTTGCTCGCGACATGCAGGCACTATGCTCGCGCCATGCGGGCGAAATGTTTATAGCTGGCAGGTTATGTGTCCGCGCGAGGACTGTTGGTGCGCGCATGGACTCTGTTGGTGGTTGTCCGGGCCAATCAGCTGTGTGTATTTTTGTATATGTGCTTGAGCTTGGCCCAAGGCCAGGTTCAACACATATCACATCACTTACTCTCGATCATAACCCATGTTCCGGGTAGCATCCATAACCAACTGCATACAATCAAAGACTATTATTAGTGTTTTACCCAATTAATATAACATATTAGAAGCCTAACAAATTCGGTTCAAGTTGTGGCCAGTAATGTCAATTACCGTTAATAAGAGCCGATGATGGCTAAATATAGCTAATTATTGTCAGCTAGGATTATCGTCTGCGCTTCGCGGCAGAACTTTTGCATAGCCTGTTTATGTTGTTGCGAATAGATATCAAGTATTTAATAGGCTGTCATGTAATCTAAATAACATTATAAAGGATGGCATTTAGTGTTCATGATCACTAACACTGGATCAGCCTAGATGTTATACAAACTGTTTACTGCTATGTTCATGATACAAAATGAATCAGTCTAAATGTTAGCATATGGAATACAAAGGGTTTGATGATGATACATTCATATAAAAAACTAATAATACAGTCAACATTCATTAAACCCTATAATTCTATAAAATTAAGTATACCTATCAACAAACTATGCACACAAACCACATATTATAGACAACTTAATTGACAACATATAAATGACCAATATATAGCCATCACAAATCAAATTTAACAATCTAAAAACAGCATATGATAAATTAAAATGAAAAACTCACACCTTTCATTCATGCTTAAAGCAAAACATTCCACTCACACATTCCACTATAAAAAGTTGTCATTAATATAAAGGCTAACCTTCCTAAGACGTATGGAACAAACTTGACTGGTGTATGTTCATATTAGGAATTTCCATGAGAAAACGGGAGTAATGGGCTCAAACATAGAAGTGTGACCTCTAAGACTATTTTCTCCGATTGCTTTATGAATTGAAAGAAATTTCTTGTTTCGTTCAACCATTTTAAGTATTCGATTACGCGCAAAAGATATAACAATTGAAAATGCAGCACTGGCTGCTACCTGAAACAAATGCAAAATTGTGGCAAATATTGATTTGTCAACAACACACCAATGTTTAGGTACACATCTTATTAAATGACTTACAGTCCCACTTACAGAGACAAGTATTTGTTAGACTCTAATCATTTAATCATCAAAATATATCATATCATAAGTTTGTATTATGTGTTAATAATAAGTGTGAGAACATATATAGTTTAATAAAGTCACACATGGTCATAGGATAGGAAGTTATAGGCGGTTATGTTCCCACCGTTTAAAGGGACAGTTGTAAGCAGATATGGGTCAAACGGTTGTGATGGTTATGACACACACCGATTAGTTTGTATATATAGGACTCAAGTGCATCAGTAATAGTTATCGATTTTTGTCCAAAAACTCTCAAACTCTCTCATACTTATTTTGTGTATTATAAGATTGTTATTGTGTTGATCTCTGCCAATTCTCAACATGGTATCAGAGCCCTAAGATCGTGGAACCTGTGGAAGAAACCAAGTGATTTGGTTAAAAAGGAATCCATTTTATTCAGAAGTGAAAGAGGAAGATTTTAGCGATATTCAGGATGGTTACAAGGCCCGTGGGTGTAGGAATTCACCCTTATTCCAAGGCAATTCTCAAAGGCAGAAAGGCAAGGAGAAGTTGCATGATCATGTGGATCATCAGTGGAATTTTGGCATTAAAGGTAACCAGAATACGTCTTCCTTTATGGATTCTAACGAAAAGTTATTGTTAAACAAAGAAGATAAGGTAGACAACAACAAAAGTTATGGTAAGAAGGAAATTGATTGGAAGTATCCAAAGGGCATGTGTTGTTCATATTATAGCCAACCGTTCCATTATAGAAAAGATTGCCCCAAAAGAATAGGCAAGATAGAAGTTATGATTAAAGGCACTGGTGAGAAAACATGGAACGAAATCTGGTATGCAAGTGTAAACCGAGAGCAACACGCCACAGGATATAAGAAATTGTTCACAGAAATTGAAGGATCATTCAGCATAGAAGGAAGTACAAACGGTTTCAAGATAGATCTCTACAAAGGCAAGGGTTGTGTAGAGATATACAATCAAGGGGAGAATCATACGATCAAGAATGTTTATTACATTCCAACCTTAAGGAGAAACGTTTTAAGTGTGGAAAAACTAGTCTCCAAAGGTTTTAAGATCAAGTATGAAGGAGCAAAGGTTTTAAGATCAAGTATGAAGGAGATGTGTGTTACATCTCAAAGAATTATGTGAAACCTTCCTTCATACAACTGGATATACAATTTTGGAATTATAATGATGTTCACCAACCATACATATGTCCAAAGATAGAGGAATATGAGAAGGAACAGAAGAGGAAACTCAAAGGAAAGGAGAAAATGGAAGATTCCTTTATGATGGACAAGGAGTATGAGAAGAAGGCACTAAAAGAACATCAAGATCAATTCAATTTCAATCAAGACAGAAGTGCACCGGGTTCGAGTCAAAAGAAAGGATCAAGTCTTTATCCGAATTCCTCGGCCATAGAAGATTGCACTACGCTTATGGACATGATCCATATAGCAACACAAATTGATGTACATAGGATCAAATTCAAGGCAGAATTTGAGAAGACAGTCTCATGGTTTCTAAAAGAGTTTTTAGAGATCAATTCATCCATGCCAATACCACCAAAGGACCATATGGGAAGAAAGATAGATTTATTGGATTTGTACGTGTAGTCGGGAGATTCGGAGGTTATGATGCAGTCAACAAATACGACCTTCGGGTGCAAGTTGCAATAAGAATGGGTTATGGATATGGGCTTCCAAGAGACATGAAGAAAGATGGAATAGTAGAAGATATGAGGGTCACGTACAACCAATACTTGGAGATACTCAATTGGTATCATCTAAAATTCAAGGGGAGGGAATTACAAGTGGAAAGCAATGAAGATTAGACCAAGATGAAAGTCAGTTATAAAGAATGGCATAATTGTGATCTCCCTCCAAAGAAGTGATCCAAGACCTCAAGCAATGAAGATTGATCAACGCGATCAAGTTATGATGATTGAAAGATTAGGGGAGGCATTGTTGCACTCTAATCTTTTAATCATCAAAATATATCATATCATAAGTTTGTATTATGTGTTAATAATAAGTGTGACAACATGTATAGTTTAATAAAGTCACACATGGTCATAGGATAGGAAGTTATAGGCGGTTATGTTCCCACCGTTTAAATTGACATTTGTAAGCAGTCATGGGTCAAACGGTTGTGATGGTTATGACACACACCGATTAGTTTGTATATATAGGATTCAAGTGCATCAATAATAGTTATCGATTTCTGTCCAAAAACTCTCAAACTTATTTTGTGTATTATAAGATTGTTATTGTTGTTGATCTCTGTCTATTCTCAACAGTATTGTTTCTGTTAATGAGCCAAACAGAAGACCAGGTGACACTGTCAACAGGATTGTTGGTTTTGCAAGTAAAATGCTCATTTGTACTTTGAGCAATGGACAATAAAAGATAATAAGGTGTACCATTGTATGGGTAAGCTTAGTAATGCCTCCAATAGCTTCGTTAGCCTTTCTAGGAATGACAAGAGAACAAACATGGGGAGTTCATTAAACAGAACAATATCTTCCGAAATGAATAGCAAATGAGAGTTTATGTTGCCCCAAGCGTTTAGAGATCACCTCCTAGAAGTATTATGGCGTCGATTATATCAAACAAATCACAAGTCCACACTACGAAAAAAAAAAAGGCAAGTTAACACTACAAAATTAAGAAAAAAGAACCATAACAGTAAAATGAAGCCTAAAAACTTACATGGAAAGTTAAGTTTAGAAGGATGAAGGTTGAGGAAATCCCTAGTGCTCATGACTCTAAATTCGCCAAATGGCAATTCAAAAAAGCCCCTAATTTTGACGAACTGGGTGTAAAAAAGATTAAATAAAGATGATGATGAAACTATAAATGATAATTAATCGAAGTTACCTGATGACAAAAGCAAAACATAAAGAAATTTTTTTCTCAACGAATCCAATTTCTTAAATGATGTGGTACAAGCATTTAATCGAACACATAAGATGCACTGCAAATATAGCAGTTTAAAACTCAAATCCTCCCAAAAAGTTCTAATAAAACAAACAGAATTTGAATATGCATCGACCCTGATCATAACAATACCATAACTCGTAAAGAGTCCAAAGCACTTATTTTCTTCAGATGTGAATGGGGGAGGGTGATGAGGATGCATTGAACTCAGGAAGACGGAGTTTGGGAGGGAACAGGTTTTGGGTGGGGGGGGGGGGGGGGGGGTAACTGCCTACCTAATTTATACGGTCAGGATTGTTGGATTTCTTGATCCGACAGTCAGGTTCAAACACAAAACGGTTATGGATAGCCGGCGTCAATAGAGTTTTAAATATTTTTAGATCCCAGAGAGCTCAAGTAGCCGTTGTTAACTAATGAGATTAGGTAACATGCAGCTTGCAACGCGCAGATGTTATATGACAGTTCTGCTGAAAATCATCTTCACTTTCAAAAACACTATTTGTACAAACATATTTGTGTAAAAACAATGTCAACATGGAGCATTAAAAATGGCAATAAAAAGGGAACAATCGTCCAGAATACAAATGAATAAATAAACCAAAATCAGAACCTGTAATGCACAGGACAAAAACCCAGCCAAAATGACCTACTATGATCTCATATCACTAGTACAAAAATACAACTACAACCACCGGGTCAACCATGGGCACCATCTCTGGTTCGGAGAAAGTCCTTTCACCCTTCAAACCAAAAAGTCTTTTACTCGCAAGTTGCCATAATCTGGCCATCCAGACTCATTGAGATCTCACCGCCAGGTAAAAATCGAGAACACACAGTAAAATGTATATTATACAACACAAGACAAAAATCATGAGGCTACAGATACTTTGTCCAGTTTTTCTTTCTCGATGACTGCTCTTCTTTGCTCAGCATGCTGAGCAACTCCATTTGCTAGTGCTTGATAATGGAAGTCGAGTGTCTGGGAGAGATTCTGGAACCTAGATGGATCTGAGGCTTGCATAACTACAGATTCATGCCATGAAAAATCCCACAGATTAATGTTAGTGAAACAAGATGCTAAAACTGTTATAAAAAGGAAAGATGTTGTTACCTTTCACAGTATCAACAAAGAGAATAAACGGATCAACGTCATCAATAGGTGACTGAAAGTCTTCGTCGTCACTGAAGCCATCATCTGAGTCATAATCGTAGTCATCAGTTGACCGGAATACCCTTTCCTGAAAGCAAGTTAGGTACATGATTACATTGTTACCTCATTAAAACAAAGACCGTAACAGAAGTAGGTGAACTCCAACAAACCTGTGCACCCAATTTTTGAAGTCTCGAGCTATTAGCTTCATCACCGTCTTCATCATCTAATCCCATTTCCTTGTCAGACCCGTCATCATCATCAGTTTGCAAATCATCATCCATATCATCATCATTATCATCGTCGTCATCATCCTCTGGCCCTTTCTTCTCAGCTTCTGTAAATTTATTATTATACGTAATTACAGGAAAGCATAAACGGATATGCATAAACTGGTAGTTATAATAAAAACCTGCAAGTTGATCCTTGTAGGCAACAAGTAGACTAAGTATTGCTTTAAAAACACGCTCTAAGGCCTCCGATGGCAATAGATCAGCAGAAAGTGAAAGCAAGGAAGTCAGCCCCAAACAACAAACTTTCTTATCGTTTTCTCTTTTGAAATTAACCGCGTGCCATTCTTTTTAGTTTGTTGCAACATTTGAAACCAAAGATTAAAGATTTCTGTAGCCACGCCAAGCTTTTGCAATACATTGAGTGTCAAAGATGGATTGTAGTATAAAGCATCGGCAATCTGCACGACAATAGTCCAATACGCACGTTATCAAGAATCATGCAAAAAAAGGAAAAGATGAACGCTTGATTAACTTACAACTTGCATCAAAAGGCATTTTAAAAAACGGGCGTTCGGTTCGGTGCAAACGTTCAACTGTGATTCTAATATATGGTTCAACCCACTGGTCAACCTGACCCCTGCAGTTTTGCAATACCACTGCTATAAGCTTGGGTGCAGGATCAATGTCATTATCTTCCAAGTTTTTGTCATTCATTACCTGAGATAAAAGTTGTTTAAGTGTGCAGGCTTACAAAGATTAATCTTTTACGATAAAAAGTGGAATAAACATACGTTGGAAAGCATATTCCACAAACTTTGTTGGTAGTCAGGCTCCTTGCATGTTAGATAGTGCACTGTGCTTCTGGATATATAATTGTCCAAAGGAACAAGGATATCTATATAAAGACAGTCAAAAAAAAAAAATTTAAAAAGGATAATATTAAAATGTGAATACTAAAATGTGAAGAAAGAATATTAACATACTTGAAAAAAAATCAATAGCCCATTCAGCAAGAGCTTCCATTAGTAATGGCCAAAGACTCCACATATCCATGGATATTGTCGGTGAGAAAAAGGTCATGTATGATACAATTTCCAAAACTTCTTCAAATACCTCTGCAAAGAAAATTTATAATTAAGCTACAAGAAAATGAACATTAAAAAAAAAAAAAAAAAAAAAACCTTACCTTGACCATCAGTTGTCAGCATCCGGCGCATGATTGGAAGTAAAGTTGGCTCAACATGAGCAAAAAGGTGCGGTAGCCTGCTGACTGATTCAAGAATAGTGCTAATAGCACGTAAACATCCAACGGCTGCTAATGCACCAGGATCATCAGCTTCAACATCAGCTTCAGATGTATTCATACACTTCCAAAATGTAGCAGCCTGTATCGATGGAAGGTTAGTGTGCGAGTAAAGGTTAAAAATTCAGAAAAGAATTATAAATCACCAGATTCTGGCATAAGCCAACAGCATAGGGTGCCATCTCCTCACCAAACTTGTCAACAATAGTCTCAAGGGTGAACACCAAATCTTCGTTTTCGACTTCATTCATAAGCTTGAAAAACTCTGAAAAAAAAAAAACCGATGCGCAAATGAGATTAAACATATCTGGATAT
The DNA here is from genome assembly GCA_030844895.1 of Ambrosia x helenae. Lineage (NCBI taxonomy): Eukaryota > Viridiplantae > Streptophyta > Magnoliopsida > Asterales > Asteraceae > Ambrosia > Ambrosia x helenae. Next base: position 35,962 of record JAUTDX010001357.1, on the reverse strand, counting down.
AAATCGATATGGATAGTTAGTTACATACCATCAAGTAGCTGTGGAAGTATGGGCCTAATTTCACCAAGATCTGTAAGATACAGAAAAATATAAAGATATATTGTGGTTCTAGTAAGGTTTTAAGCAAACGTTATATGCTGTGTCTTACCTGTGCACGCTTCAACAAAAGAACGCAATGCAAAAACAGAATCAACACGCACTGGAAGATCTGGGTCTCGCATCCCAGCAACAACGCTTTGTAATGCTTTGCGGAAATTATTTGGGTCAGAGAAATGTATATGTGCATACTGTCCTGCAACCCATGCAGCCTAATATTCAAAATAACCATTTTACAATCAAATTATTTTTACTTTTTTAAAGGAAAAAATAAAATCAAACATACCTTTGCTCTGATATGGCCCATTGGACTGTTGAACTCAGGGAAAACATGCTGCACTAACATGGGCTCGAGCTCAGATTTATACGGTTCGGTCTGTTTCAATTTATCACACAGAGTTCCAATGGCAAGAAGTGCACCATCCTTTTGTCTGAAAGGCTTAATCTCAATTGGTGCTTGCTCGTATCTGATGAAAGAAAACCATATTATGAAATTTTATAGAATTCGGCATACAAAATAATATTTTTTAGAATTCTGCTATACAGATGACACATGACATACCTCTTAAAAATCTCCACAATGAATAATATGAACTTTTGAAGGTTTTCTTTTCCACGCTTTCTCACCAACTCAGTCACAAAGTCCATTGCCGCAGTCCTAGAACTGTACAGATCTTCAATAATATCTGCAGAATTTTTTTTTACAAAAAATAAATATTGACAGCCAGAAATAAAAAAGAACTCTTTTTTTTGTAACATGAGAACCCATTAATGGAAAACTCACGGGCCCCGGAATACCCTATTAACCAACCGGATAAGGTAAATCTCAGCTTGCACTGGGCAGGTGGTCTCTTTAAGAGGTTATGGCGGAAACCAGTGGAAGCAAGATTCGAACCTCAGACCTCTGCTAGAGGGGAAACACGTGCTTGCCACTGCACCACCCCTGTAAGGTTAAAAACTATGTATGACTCACCGTAACCCTTTCTCACATACTCGTGTGGATCTTCGTCCCACAGCTTTTGATCATCGTCGTTGAAGCACATAAGTGGAAATATTATCTCAAAAAGAACCACATCAAGCCTTGTTTGTAGCAGACTGTATGTAGTACTCTTGGAGAGACTGCATGCACATTTGTTGAATTTATTAGAGCATCATTAATATAAGTCAATGTTAACATACATATTTACATCAAAAATATAATAATTACCGACATTCAACAGACCTATTACTCAAATACTGCAAACTTAGGTTGGTGACTCTGTCAGGTAAGTAACCACCAACACGGACTGCATTTAATAAGTTCAGATGGCATTCCAAAATTTTCCCAGCGTAGTTTTTCTGGAAGTGTTGTGCAAAAGCTCTGCTTTCGGCTTTTTGCAATTTTAAATCCCCAAATCTGCAGAAAAGAAAATTCATTAAGATGTTCACATAGTCCGAAAGTTAAAATTTTATAAAACAATTTTAAATCTCACCGAGTATAGAGACGGTTTAGTATATGAGCTGTCCACTTTTTTACCTTCCACCATCCCCATGACTTGCGTAACTCTGGATCAGCGGGTTGACCCTCCAATGGAACGGGCCGCTCCAATATATTTAAGAAAAGTACCATCCAAGCATCAAATACATTTGGATCAAACAGTTTCTTTGGAATCTCAAGCTGGACAATGTTGCATAACAAAATGAATACATTACAAGTACATAAATTGGGACATGACACTAATAAACTGAGTATTTTAATGAAGTAACCTGTAACTTACATAAATGGAAAGACCAGTATATTTTACAGATGAGCTTAATCAAATCTGCGATTTCTATTGACGGATTTCCTATCTGAACAAGCCTGCTAAAAATATCAAGTAAATGAGGAAATGTCTCCTCAACTACATGATGAATTGGCGTCCTCTCCTCGTCTGATTTGAACCTATAAAAATTCAAATTACAAACAAAGACATCGATAAGAGCTTAAAGATAAAGATTTACAATAAAATGATCCAACATATCAAAATAACATAAGAAGCATCAATAACTAACTAATAAAAATCTAGATATGTCGAATATCAGAACGTACTCGTATTTTCTAGAAAGAATTCGTAGCACAAATAAAGCTCCATAAACTTGCTGGTCCTGTAAATTATGTGTCACCCACTGCAAAAGGGCAGGCCATTGCTCAGGATAATCTGCATGTATAATTGTCTTGAGACATTCACCCAACTGTGCCCTGTTAACAGAATTGTTATACGAGTTAAAAAAACAATAGGCAAAACAAACAATAGCTAAAGCAAACTTGGTTCTAAAAGGCGCGAAGCGCACAAATGCGACAAGGTCTAAAAACAAAGCAAAGGGCTTTTCGTACTCAAGGCGCAAAGTGCTAATATAATTTTTTTATATATATCCTATAGATTTTAGCATACCTTACCCAAAATATACTAATAGATAAGGTTTATATATGATTTAATGTATAAATCACTTGAACGTACAACCTTTTTAGCTACATGTATAACATTTCGAAGCACATAAATACCCCATGTTAAAGAAGCGCGCGCCTCAGTGGGAATTTTTTTTCCAAAAAAAGCTCGTCTTATGTCACACAAAGGGCAGCTCTTTGCGCCTTATGTCGCCTCACGCTTAGGCGCATTTTTTTAACCAAGAAAGCAACAGTCTTTACCTCAACAACGCAGGAACTTGCGCTACAAAACCAAGAATGTTTTGCCTGACTAGTTCTTTATCACTTGGTAAAATCTTGGATTGTTCATCTACAACGACATAAGGTTTAACAGAGAAACAATTCAAATACTTCAGTATACAAACTTGACACATTATCAATCATTCGATTTCCGGCGATTGTACCTGGATCATGAGGTGACCAATTTTCTGCTATAAAATTCTTGAAATGAATACTAGCCACTTGCCTAACAGCCAAATCACAATTTCCATCCACAACAATCTGCAGCAGCCTCACTAAATGCTGAGGTGTATACTGAAACTGAATACAATATCATCTTCACATCAACAAACACTTCAATTCATCATCAATGAAACAATAATAAAACAGACCGACTTAAAAATAAGGCATAATAAGTAAATAATAATAATACCTTAGTGAGACTGTCTTCAGCTGCTTTACGTTCAGCAAGATTGGGACTAAGTGCTGCTTTTAGAACAAAAGCAAGGGTTTGAAGATCCATTTTAGTTAGTGGTGAGTAAAATGGTCAGGGATGAAGAGAATCTGCAAGGAGAGAGATGAGGTGTGCAGAAATCATTAGGGTTTAGAGGAGACAGCAGAGTTGCAGACTGTTTTGGTTTGTTATGTGTCTTGACTTGACGGCTTGTTTGTATGAAGTACTGTTATAAATATTATAACGGATCTGTAAGAGGACGTGGCGCTTACCGTTTTTTGAACGGGTACCTTACGGTAGCCTAACTACTAGTATGGCAATAGTGTCGTCACCGGTATTAGTAGTGGGTCTGTAACCGTGACTGTTTTTTTCACGGTTTGGAAACCGTTTTTATGTTTTTGTTTTTGTTTTCATTTTCATTTAATTTAATGGTTTCAATTAATAAAACACATAATTAAATAAAAAAACATAAACAAAAACATAATTATATTAATATTAAACATAATTAAAATGCAAAATATTAAAACATAAAATTTAAAAAACTTAAACTTGACGCAACAATTGCATGCCTCGACATGGTCGAAACTGTTGGCGGATCGAGCCACATAGTTCACATGTGTGGGCTCGATAGCCAACTTCGCCTCAATGCCCAGGTGTTCCCTTAAGGTGCGGTCGTAGAGGCTGCTCCACCGATCATTCAAATCGGTCCATTTGCATTGGAGACTTTCAATGGTTCGGTTGTTGACACCGACTTGGCTATTGAAGTCGGCCAACACACGGTCCCAGAACCTAGTATCCTTCCCCGAGCCCGAGTGGTGGCGGCGTTTTCGTTGTAGAGCAGGGTCATTTTTGGCATCTTGGTAGCACACTACCTAGGCAATCTCTTCTTGCTCGTTCCAGCGCGTCATGTTTCAGTTTGAAGTGTGTGTGTGCGTGTTTAAAGATAACCGTGTAAAAAATAAAAACAAAAGAAAAAAAATTCAATATGTATTTGTTTAGTTAGATGAAAATAAATAAACGAATCAGTGAAGTGCTGCTTTCAAAAAAACTGTTTCAGTGAAGTGATGTGACAGTCCAAGATTAGTAGAAATCAGTAAAGTGGAAAATAACTCAATGGAGTTTCCCCCCCCCCCCCCAAGATTTGTCTAAACTAAGGCTGAGGGGGTGTGGAGACAGGGAGGTCGTCGGGGAGCCTACGTGGCACCTCCCCATCGAGGAACACCACCCCCTGCCTAATTTTCGATGATACCAGGGGATCACCTCTTCTGTACGACCTTTTCTCTTTATCTCTCTCTTCTATTTCTCTCTTTCTATCTCTTGTGTTGGTGGTGATGACGTGGCGGCGAAGGTGTGTCGGTACCACACCCCCGAGCCTAATGATATTTGTTGCGTGATGGTGCGGGAATTTGAACGGTATCGGTTAGATTTGTTATGATACTAGGTTATCCCCGGGTGCTTACAGGGATAGATAAATTTAATATGAAGTGACAAAATGTGTGTATTGTAAGGAAATAGGTCGTTTTTCAGGAATTTTTTTAAGGGATCAACACTTGATAACTCATAAAACCTACTTCTAATTCTACATGTGCACATCTTGCTCGAGTGAAGTCTCTATACAACTTTGTCACTTCCTTAAGACATTATAAAGTTGTGATGTGAACCTGTGAAAAAAACAACCAAATTGAAAGATCAACTTGTGATGTTCTTATAAATCTCGAACATACCCATGTGATGTTCTTGTTTCTATTTATGCTTCCACTAGTAGGTGACCCGCGCTTCGCGGCGGGGATAACTAACTTTTTGAGGTCATGTAGTGTTAGTAAGCACCTAAAATGGAATATGGAAAAATTTAATATACGTACTTCTCTCACACCAACACTATTTATCTCATGTGCATTGACCTTGGTTAAAATTGTGATAGGTTGCATATGAAGCATGGATTAAGAAAGGGGATGCGAAAGAAGTAATCTGCCATGAAGTTAAAAGAGTGCAACCAGATCTTCTTGTTGTGGGAACAGGGGTCTTGGTCCTTTCCAGAGGTATGTCTCTCAATTGCTTTGATTTTTATAACTTATACATCAGTAGTTGTTTGTAAGGATTCATAAGTACTTAAGTTCTTGCATCTGTGTTATAACCGTGAGCGAGTTTTGCGTGAAGCATTGTAAATGCCCAACCGTAACAATCAAACGCAGTGCGGATGAGACTCCCCAGGACCCTATAGACGACTGATGTTTCAGTAAACATGTCAATATACTCGCTGGAGACTGTTGCTGTAGTTTTTTTTAATGTTTGCTATATGTTTTTATGTGACTCGGTTCTTTGTGGAGGATAATGTGAAAGATACCTGCTCAAATAGAAAAATATAGAATTAATATAAGAATATGTAGGATAAAAGTTACCGTTGGTGTCAACCTCTTGATTTGTTTTCATTAATATTACTATTGCACCAAAAAGATTACATGATAAAAAGAACGCCTTTACAAAAACTCTTTTAGCTACTTCCAAGTTCCAACCCATTTGACCCGTTCCCGTTACAACTAAGTTTTAAAGTTCTACTTATTTAAGATAAAATACAATGTCGGCCGATTTAAGCAGCGTCTGCAGAAGCATATTAGTGGGTCTTGACTAAATTCCGAGTTAAAATGGGGCTTGATCAGAGAATTCTGCTCTGCACTGGACTTAATTCTGCTCATATACAATGTCGGCCCGGTTTGTTGCACAAAAACGTTGCAGTATTGTTGGACTCTTGGTGAACTTATTTGGTGGATCAGAAACAAACTCGGCATCTGTTCTGCTGCACATACACGCTGTAGTGATGATTTCGCTGCGGTTAATTCTGCAGAATTGGTTTTAGAAAGCGTGCCTCAAGTGCGCCTAGGCGCAGGGCATGAGGCTTTTCGCTCAGCGCCTACAGGAAATACACGAAAAGGCACGCTTTTTTGGGTTTTTTCTAGCTCCCTTCTGTTATATCTGGTAATGAATTAATAAAACACCATCTAATCAGTACCTAAATATAATGATAATACATAACTAAACTGAATTTGTGGCAGAAGACGAACCTTCCTTGGGGCCGTGTAGACTTGATAGTTGTTTCAGAATTGTCCTTTGGCCGCTTTGGTTTGTGGTCATCATCCTCTCCAACAACTTTAAGATGCTAGACATGAACAAAAACAAAGACAAAAAAATAATAAATGCCACATCACCATTCTGGGTGTAAACTATAGAACAATTACCTTAAGCATACCTTTGTCATTCTTTATCTCTGTTGGTTGCTGTGAAATGGGGTCTTCAGGAGGAAAATACATGATTAATATAGAGTTAAGCGACATATAGAAGTTTAAATAGATTTAAGAACTAAATATAAATATTAAATGAAAATAAATTAAAAACTTTTACCTGTTGAGACTTTGAGGAGATGAAGGGAGATGATGATGTGAATCTTGTTCATTTACAACCCTTGCATCTTCTAGCTTGAAGAATGAGTTTGGGCGTGAAGAAGATGAATTGGTGGTGCTGATGAGGAATTGAAGGGAAGGGGTGGGGATTTAAAAGGGGGAATTAAAGGTGAAGAGGGGGCGGTGAGGTGAACTGAAGAGCCATTGAGGTAGACGATCATCAATTGATCGGTAACCAAAGGGACGCGTCTTAAGACTTTTGGTAGTGTGGATGCATTTGGTAGTGTTACAGATCTTTAGGCACTCTTATCATATGATCTTTGTTATGATACGATTTTTATCCTTTTTTTTAAGTTTTTTTATCATAAAATTCTTAAATTTTAATTTGATTATTTTTTTAGTTTGTTTATTTGTGGTTTTTATAAAATCTACCAAAATGACTTCTTATTTTCTTGGTTTTATAAATCTCAAACATACCCATGCGATGTTCTTATCTCTATTTATGCTTCCATATGCATTTTAAGAAAGATCAACCTGTCATATGTAAACTTTTTAGACACTCTATTCATACGATCTTTGTTGTTTTTCATATCATCTTTATTTTTACCGTTGCGTCTACGTTTCTATTTAAATTTTTGTTAAAAATAAACTCCTCTCACCCACAACGTGAGTGTAACCTGTTAGTATTTAGTAACTACTAGAATTTTGACCTGCATGCGTTACCTCGCAGACCCGCATTTAAGCTAGCGAGAAGACATACCGAAATACAAACCATCAAGTAACTTGTTGTCACACACTCACACGTATAAAAGAAAAGAGAACTAAGATACACGTGGGACGACAAATCAGTTCCTAACTCGCAATCAGTTCCCAAGGGCATCAACTTTAAAGTTGGAATGAATCGTGTCTACATCCACCAAAACCATACCGCCACAGTAAAAACCTTAAGTCTACAATATCGTAACCATCTAGCCACCACCACCGCTAACCGATGGTACACTGTCAACCACTATCGCAAGCGTCGCAAACAACCAAGATGCTCCACCTAACTTCCCCAATTCCGACAGAATGAACGCCGGCTAATCACTCGCAACCACCCCTATCACAACCATAACCATAACCACAGCCACCTCCATCACTAAACAGTGGCCGCGGCTCCATCACCAGAACCACCACCCTTCAACCCCCACAACCTTTAAAGAAAAAACCAAAACTTGTTGAAAGAGGCTAGGCATGGGTTTACATTGGTGTAAACCCGGCCACCACCACTGTTGTCGGTGTCATTCCGTTCGCTCGTGTCCATCTATCATGACCGCCGCCACTCACCTCCCCAATGACGTACACCACCACAACACTTTTCTTGATTCAGCTATGGAGGTGCCCGTTGTGTTCTCTGTTGAAGCTTCCATGCCTCCGGCGACAACAGAGAGAGTCGGGTGGTGGTTGCAAACAGGAATAACGGAGATGCGATAATGGTTGCTGGTGGTGGCTGTGTTTTAGACAGAGTGATTGGTTTAGGAAAGAGAGTGGTGATACCTAGAGAAAAGAGAGGAAGGAGACCAAAGGGAAAAAAGAAATGCATAATGGCAAAACCGTAAAGTACACGATTTTCACTTTTTTTTTAAAAGTGCGCGTACAGTAGCATTGCTCTCACAATCAATTGTCGCTAAATATAAGTGTTTTAAATAAATACATGAAAAGAAACAACAAACATCGATAAACTAAAAGTGATTATGGAAACTCCATCTATTTTAATTGATTAAGAGCAGGTGTAATGATGGGTGAAATGAGCTTGAAAGGGGTAATTCGCGTCTCAATTGGCGCTGCCACACCGCCCCCAAGGGTGCTAATTGTGATTTTTTGGTTGTAGCGTTAAAATTTTCGCGACGTGAAATTGATTACTTTTTGACTAGCCAATAAAATTAAGAAAAAGTGGAGAAGAGGCGCTAATTTTCGATGCCCATTGCGTTTGAAGTTCATACCACCCAAATTAAAAATTAAAAATTAAAACTTAAGAAAATTCTGAAAAGGCGAGACAACTTGTACTTTTCTTTACCAAGCGACTAAGCATACTTTTCTTTATCAAGCGACGTCGTTTAGTCGGGAGTGGCAAGTGCAGTGTTGCCAATATCATTCATCTGAGGCCGCTCGTGCAACTCACGCTAGTACGCTACAAATATTTAAAAAATCTTTCCCTTGGTTTTAACAGCAAAACATACGATTATTATTTCTATTTCTAACGAACATTACATTTGTTACACAATAGATAAAAGTCATAGAATGTGATTTTCTTATTTCTAAAAAGATTATATTTCTAGTTATATTATTTTAGTAACATGATTTCTATTATCCAACCCCACCCCATGTAGAGAAATCAATTAATTGGGTTGATAAACATCCTAGAACATGATTTTCTTATTATCTAATAAAACTATTGTTTTGACTATTGGACAAACATTCTGTGGAATTAACGGTCAAATCCTCAAAAAGATCTGATACCACTAAAATAAAAACTCAATATTATACATATATAATATGTTTCACCAAACTGCATCTAATCAACTATTAATGTCACATTTACTCTAGGTTAAGTGTCTACACCATTCATGATCACCAGAATTTAAAAAACTATTAAAGCTAAACTCAGCAACTAAACGTCCATTCGGGACCGTCAAGATTCAAACTTGGGAACTTGTTGAAGGTGACTGAAGATGGGTTGTTGGTGTAAATAAGGATACACAGACGACGTCGTTGGAAGCAAGGGCATGATGGTATTTGTATGGTCATGATGTCTCTTGCGGACCATTTTAAGGGCCGGTTCTGTAGCTTCTAATGCTTTAAAATCTCTGTGAAGAACCTTTTTTGCCTTTGACTTCTTTTGATCTGAAAACCGATCATCTTGCATTCTTTCATCCTACATGAATATATAAAGGTAATATTAATATATGATGGGAAATTTCATTAACATATAATCGTGAAAAATTACATCAAGATAGTGGGCACTGGGCAGACAGGTAACAAGCTGCGCCGCCAGCCCTTTCTGAATATATGATTATGAAAATTCATATAATCAATTTCAAACACGGATCCGAACACCAACTAAAGGTTCTAAAACAAGTAGAAAAGGGATGGGAAATTACTTTGATGAGGCGGGAAGAGTGAGGCATAGGACACTGGACCGGTCTATCTTCATAGGATGGTTCAGTTGGGTGTTGGATCGGCCAGAAGTCAAGCTCAGTGTCTAAATCAAAACTGTTGATTCCCACATTTTCGATCATGAAGTTGTTTCTACCCTCTCTACGGTCCACAACCCCTTCTTTCATTTCCTGTGATGTTTTGGATCATAACACAAAATATAACATTTGAAAAATGGTTTAATTTAAGAAAACAAGTACTCTAAAGATCAGCCAAGAAAGAACAGCCCATATCAAGAATTGACATTTTAGATATCTAACACAAGCTCAAAACATCATAAAACATACACAAGTCTCAAAGATAAGCCAAGAAAGAAGAACACATATCAAGAATTGACCTTAATATCTAACACAAACTCAAAACATCATAAAACACACACAAGTCTTAAAGATCAGCCAAGAAAGAAGAACTAATATCTAGGATTGGCATTTTATATCACAACAAAAGCTCAAGACAATTGAAAATACACAAGTCTTAATGTTCAACCAAAAAAAGAAGAACCCATATAAAAAGAATTCACAGTTTACATCATAACACAAGCTCAAACAAGTGAACAACACAAACAAACACAAGTACTAAAGATTGGTGTGTTATATGAGAAATGGAAGAGAGTGTGAATGCTAGACTAGCTAATCACCCATTGACATTAGATGATAACACAGCTAAAAAAAGATCATATAAACACATACAAACACACAAATTAAGGTGAAATGATGCAAGTGAAATGGAAACACTCATATGGGAAGCCAGAAAGTAAGCAAGGTTAGATAATAAGACACTTACAAGGTCATCTTCTAGTGCACACCCCATATAGACAACTGACATTCTGAAAATAACATAGATCCAAAAAAATACCACCTAAAATAAATACAAAAAAAGAACACAACTAAAGGACTAAATAGGAAAGTGGGTGGGGGGAGATAAGGCAACAGTAAAAGAGGACAAAGATTCCTAATAATCATTCTAGTCCATTGATGGCTACTGACCATTCTTTTGTTCTTTCTTTATTTGGGTCCCTATCATTTCCTGTGTGTGCGTGTGCGCCCTATGAGAATACCAAGGACAATCACAACTCACATAGGTGTTTTTCTATTGTTTTTCTTAAAGTAATTATTTAATTATGATGTATTATTCTATGAGAAGCTGTAACAAAACTTGTTCCTGTTATTTAAAGCGTGTTCAATACAAAACCAATTTAAGTTGAGAATCATAGTAACCGCATAAGCACTTGTATATAATGCTAAGAGGATATAGTAGAGCGAGAGAAAACAATGTGAATATTTAAATCTGTCAATTGTACAAACAATGAACCACAACTTGAAACAACAAAATCACATCCAAATAGTGTATCTAAGCCATTTTGTTGCTTAGGATTAAAGTATTTATAGCGCTTTGAAATAACATTTTTTTTTGCTTTTTTGTGGAGAATCCTAACATTTTTGTGCATTTGGTGTGTGTCAAGATTGAATTTGGGTTTTAGGTGAGCTTGTGGAATAGGCTTACATGGACGTTAGGGTGGTGATGTCTTGAGCTGACTGGGAAAGAGAGTGTGGCTACATATATGAATGACTAGGATATATCAGCAATCTTAGGTTGCAGATTTTGAAATAACATATAAACAGTTTCTGAGTGTTTAGCTATGTGCTTAATTTCAAACTCTTAGCCATTATTTCATCTTTTAAATCCTTAACCCAAACACCCCACATTTCATGTCAAACAACAACTTTAAACTCAATCCCAAACACACCAAAGATGCATGCTTTATCACTTTTTTCCCTTTTTTAAGCTTTGCTTTAACAACAGTATATTTTAGTTTGAAAATCAAGACCAAATTTGTTACTTTTTGGCTTTTCCATCTCCTTGGATTTGCAAAGGTACACAAAATCATTAAAGCCACATAGACAGAATCCTTCCCAATTTAAATGCATACCATCTACAGCTTTTGTTCCCTTTTAAAATTGGGTTCTTTAATTTCTCAATTAAATTAAAAAAACTAAACCTTTTATTTTAACGTCTAGTAAAGCCCGACCACCCGCCCGACCACCCGGGTACACTCATAGGCAAAATGTCACTCACACGCACTATCACAAATAATGCCGGTGACTGGATCATCTCGAACAAGACTCCAAGCGACGAACTCTCCTAGAGAAAGTCATCGGATACTGCTAGAGCACCGTTAAATTAACTTGTTGGAAGATGCACAACCGGGAAAGGGACCACCGTGACATTTTTGAGGCCCAAAAGGTTGCAAAAAATGGGTGATGGAGTGTAAGAGTGTCCGGAGTGGGGGCGGGAAAGGGGTGGGAAGGGAGGGGGAACACCACCCCGAGTGTGGCGTGGAGGGGCAGGAAGGAGAGGGACGGGGATATTTCAACGGGCGTGGGGCAAATTTGTGGGGTGATGTGGCACTATTTGATTGGTCAGGGTTTTTTTTTTTTAAAACTTTAACACAATATAATATTATTTCCTTGATTCCTTCCTCCCCTCCCCCTTCCACTCCCCACAATTTTCCCCCCACATGGGACCCAAAAGTGTCAAATGGCACTTCATCCCCCCCCCCCCCCCCCCCCCCCCCCCCACCACCACCACCACTCCGTATAGTCTAAACAGTGTGATTTGAGGTGAGATGAATAGATGATGCAAGTGAAACATGCTTGACAGCAAAGGGTTTCTTTTCTTTGATCTCGATTGTATCTCCGACAACTGAATTGCTGTTAAAGTGACCGACAATTTACTGTTATCTTCGTGATTTTAAGCTTCTTTCATTTTCTGCATGTCAACCTTTTTTTAGAAATTGTAAAGTTTGTGTTCGGGTAAATTAAAAGATGTCAATTTTAATCGTTAATTAATTTTTTTAGCGTTCAATAAAATCTGCATCCGGGTACACTTATAGGCAAATGCACCCACGCCATAGTCATAACACTTAAAAACGTAGAAACTGTTTTTTTTATTCTCTTTGTGAGTTTATAATATGTTTTGGCTTGTTTTAGTTTGAATATTAGAAAATTTGTTAAAGAAATGACCAGTATACTTATCCCAATTTTCTCCACAAACCTTTTTCTAACTTGTAAATAATTTCTGGTTAGTTTTAAATCTTCGTAGTCCTTCACGGGTAGCTCAGTTAGAGAATGGACCGGGCTCCCTCTTGGGTGTCCCGGGTTCGATTCCCACGGGGGACATAATGAGAAATGAAGGATGACTCCTGGCCTATGGTCACGAGTTCAAGTCCTGATCTCGCCCGGGTTTTACCAATCCTTCACCATCGTGCCTTCGGGCGGGTGAAGGGTTGGGCTTTCCCCTGTTCGGAAACTACATGGGCGGGCCTTGGCTACCCAGCTGCAAATCCCTGGCAATTCTCAACCAAAAATGGCACCCGAGTTAACTCAATTTTATAAAATTTTAAAATTTCGTTTATTAAAACTAGAGGGCCGTTCAATACTTAACCAATATTAAGTAGATAAACAGTTGTATCTTTTGTTTTAGATGTAATACATAAAAGTTATGTAACCGTCTACTCCACCCTCTTTCTCTCCTTTATAACCACCAAAGCACTACACACTGGTGTATTATACGGTTCTGGTTCTCTACTTAAGATTGGTATGCAGTGAACACGAATAACGCATGGAACTGACGACAAGATGTAAAATAACTTGTTCCTCAATCAAAGATGATTGCCCTGGATCTTGTCCCAATGACAATGCCTGATACATGATCATGGTTAATTAAGATAATGTTATCGTTTGTTGTTTTAATAAAATGTATATATACAAACAACCAAAAAATGTTAACAATTATCAGAAATTTCAAAGCAACATTACCAATGCCATATAGCTCTGAATCACCTCAGTGATAGTCATAATATTCTATGTTGATAATGATCATTGTTATTCTATGTTTGAAAGAAGACGATTAATATTATACCGATGAACGTTATTGGGTCCGTTAAAAAAAAGATTGGGCCACCCCACTTAACTTGTATCAATTATTTTATTTTTCTTTATTTTATCCTTGCAACCTTAGGTATGGATTATTGAATTTTGATTAGGCTTATCATTTAAAACCGTATTGTTTATTAACTTTGGGTAGCGTTCATTTATGGATTGTAATAAATTGGAATTCGCGTGAGAACTATATATACGATTTGGAATTTAGGTGTGTTCGCTTAATAGAATAGAATGAAATCCTGATGGAATTGGAAGGTAGATTACATTATATAAGTTGTTCAATTACAATTCCTTCTTTTACTGAAACAAACAACATGAGTAGTGGAATATACATTATAATTCCATCTGAATTCCATTCTATTATGTGAAACAGGCACTAGTGTTGTATGCAAGAATGAGAGGTAGAATGGAATGAAAAAAATGATGTTTGGTGCGTGGAATCGCCCATTATACAAAGTGTTATGTTTTCTTAAAATCATTTACATCTCGCCAACACTGCCACCCACCACCGCCGTCGCCACCATCGCCACCACCCACTAGTCAACTACTGTCGCCATCGTTGCCATTAACCGCCACCCACCACCGCCCACGGCTGCCACTACCCGCCACCTATCACCGTCGCCACCATACACCGCCACTAACCATCACCACCCACGGCCTCCATCCACCACTACCACCGCCACCAACCATCGTTACTCACCACCGATTTAATTCCTTTGACTTTTCCTGCATACTAAACAACACAAAATAATTATCCATTCCACTCACATATGATAATCAAATAAGACATGAAATAATAATGATTTATTTCATTACCTCGTCCATTTTATTCTCTTGTCCCATCCAATTACACCAAGGACTCAAAGGATCATGTCTTACTCTGGCTATCGCATAAGATCGATTAAATTCCATTAGTAAACGATAGTTTGGATATCTAGAAGCACACATCAGGAAGAGTTTAGAACACTCATTCTGTCCAAGTCTCGTAATCGACATCATCATTCATCAAAACACATAAATTCATATTCACACATAAAAAAAACAAGATGGTAACACTGACGTCCCGTCACCATGGTAAAACTCTGCAACACGATGCATAGTTTACCAAGACAATATATGGTGACAGTGATATTTGTTATTTCTTTTGTGGTTGTTCAAATAGGTGGTTTAGAATTCTTAACAACATTCGCTTTTCATTTTGGACTTTGCATGTATTAAAATAGAAACAAGTTGCCTCCCTAATTCCCATCTCTCGAAACTTCCTTTGACTCTGATCACATCTCTATCTCGCTAAGCTAATTACTATATGGATTTTTATAAAAAAACAACGTTCTAATTAAAATACCATTATTACTACATATATCTCTAAATAAAGTAATAGATTTTAAATTTATAAATAAATAAAATAAAAATAGTTCTAAACTTATAAAACTATTAATTAAAAATTAAGTTTATAAGCTAAATGCTATATGAGTATTTATAAAAAACAAAGATTTTATAAAAATAATATTATTAATCTATCTGTAAGAAAATAAAATAAAACCAAGTTCACAGATTGATAAACTTATAAAATTATTAATTAAAAATAAGTTAATAAGCAATTTAGCGAAACTATTTATGAACTGTTATATATTACTAGCAGGGAACTCGCGCGTTGCGGCGAAGTCGATAATACAGGGCGGAAACATAATTCAAACCTTAAAACAATTAAAGAATCAATATATAAGGTGTATGTTTGTGTGTGTAAGCACCTGTGCTTCGTAGTGAGGTAATTTTTTAAAGTCTACAAGGAGACATGATAGCATGCTACGTTCTATATACCATATGCAATTTGACCTACATGCCGGTAAAAAAATGAAGTAGCGGTTTGACTCCTTAGCAACTATTATTATACTAACAGTCCCACTCAATATGTTAGAAAGTGCCAAATCTGGAGAGATTGCCGAGGAGAAGAAAGCTTTATAAGATCCACATTAGTAACCTGCAAAGAAGCATACCCATAACTTTTTCCACATGATAAAAGCAATGCAATAAAACTGCTAATCAAGTGCACCATAAATTTCTATCAGTGGCATCGAAAACTGAAATTGGAAGTTAGGTTAGTTGAAAATATTCCACATAAGACCTCCCAACCTCAGAACTTTATAGACGTGCACGTATCGTTTTTTAGGAACCGAACTAGTTCCAAACCGTTCATGTCTAAACCGTTTTTAGTTTGTTCGGCCCCGGTTTTGCCTGCTTGAAAGGCCGGTTTTGGTTCGTTCAATTCCGTTTGGGTTCGTGAACCAATTCATGTACACACTTTTTTTTTATGAAAAGGCATCACAATTATTTTTTACGTAAAGTTCGACTTTTATTGATTCTTATAATATTTTTAAGGTGTATAGGTATCTATTTGTATGTATATAAACCTTTTTATATAAAATAGCATTTTTTTTTAATAAAATGTAGTAATTACTTAATTTTGTTTGATACCCTTCTCAAATGCTTTAGAATCACATAAGCAAGGTTTTGAAGTTGCGAGATGCATTGCTAACGAGTTATCACCGTAATGAGTAATTGATAGCAGAATGGGCCTATCGTGTGGTTCGGTATGAGGCAAAGACGAGTAACTTATTGATGTGGGCAGGGTTGTTTGCTTTGGCACAAATCACTTCTTGTCCATGATTGAAATTTATTATTAAATCATGAGGGAGCCAAATATATTTATGAAGGTTATGTTATTTTAATAATAATAAAGTTGTTTGAATATAATAATTAGAAGGTTTTATGCATTAAAATACCCATTGATTATCTTCTGGGGCATTTAGGGAAGAAAAGTGGTAAAATTTAGTAAATTGTAAAGAAACCTTTGTATACCATCTTAACTTTGAACATATTTGCCCGTACTTTCTCCTTTATAATGTAGTATAAATATCATTTAGAAAATAATAAACACTAAAAGTCACCATCCTAAAAAGAGTTACATAAAAAATAACAAAAAACAACATTTAGTTATAGTAGTTTCAATAAATTTGGACTTTTATATTTAATAACCTTCACACTTGATACCAATATATTTATCATAATTTATTGAATATGGGCAAATTTGATTAAGAATCGTTACATTGAGCATTTGTACCATATGCTTTGAAAGCTAAAACAATTGTCTTAAAAATTTTGTGAAATTATAATGGAGGTCATTTAAAGTGTTTTATTATGTAAGTGGGTTGGTCGAGCAAAGTTTCAGGTGTTACCGATGCTCTTTTGGACAACTCAATTAAACCCTGTGCATTATTATCATCATCATTATATATTATTATTATTATTATTGATGTAGTGATATAAATAATCTCATGTGCATTAAATAATGTATTATTTAGGAGAAATTTATTAAATAGAGGAAAAGAGTACTAGTACCCTAATTTTCAAAAGTTTCAACAAACATCTTTAAAAAAAATTGTGAAATAATGTAACGGGGTGACCCGCATGATGCGATGGGGTGTCATCGAGGCTTTTTTAAAGAGCGCAATCTAACTCGGCATACCTTACACATTGATTATATATGTGTTTTGTTGTTGTTGTTATTATTATTATTATGTAACTATTTAGTAGTCATATACTTATGTATTTAAATAACGGGTTAGGATTAAATGCACAGTGAAAACAAATAGGAAAGTCATATAAATGGTATCAAATGGACTCCGATTACAATGTTTAACATATGATTAACTAGGTTTTGTACCCGTATAATACACGAGTTGAACAATTTAAATTTTCTATGTATAAATATAATTAAGACAAATTAAACTACATATTACATTGAAAATAAAAAACATTGCAATTACAACCGTCAAAAACATAAAAATATTCACCAATCTCTAAATAATTTGTGTAATTATTGTGTCTTTTTATGTGACATTGTGTCTTTTTTTTATTTTTGTTCTTAGTGTCATTATTGCGACTCAATGTGTTTTTATCGCTCTCCATTGTGTTATATTTCTCGGCATTGTGATATATTTTGTGACCCATTGTGTTATATTTCGTGATCCATTATGTTTTTTGTATCTTCTCACCTTTCATATTTATTTTACACTGTGTAGGATAAACGTGACCCTTAAATAAGATAGTACTAGACTGATGCAGTGAGTGTCACTAAAGCTCTTTTGGAGAGTGTAATCTAACCCGACATGCCTTAAACACTGTTGTTGTGTTGTTATTATTATACACTCAAGTATATAAATAAAGTAATACGTAACTATATTTGTGTTATATTATTATGTAGCGTATTAAATAATTTCATTTGCATTAAAATAAAAATAATGTATTTAATAGGAGAAATTTATTAAATGAAAAGTCTCATAAAGGTATGTAAGTGTCGCTCTGGCCAAATTGTGGTTAAGATATGTGACCAAAGGGCCGGGGTTGTAACTTCAATGGCACCAAAGTGTTTCTTACGGTGCAATCCCTCTCAAGTTGTGAGTTTCAACTCTCATTTCAGGTAAAACAGAAGTATTTTAAGAGTAAATTAGTTTGTACTTAAAAAAAAGTTATGATCTATATATGGTTATTAATGATATTCGTATCTTAGGTTTCTTGAACGCATGCTTGACATTAGCTGCATCTCCATCATGGCAGTGGTCTAGTTTGATAAAAGTAATATGTGTAATTAACATTTAGTGAGATGAAGTTGACTTTTTAAAGAGCTTCAATGCCATTCTTATATGGGAAAATCACCAATATAAACATTGGCTAACCCATAATTACCAAAATAAAATATGAAATCTTAAGTTTAGAGACTTTACACTATCCAACACTACTCAGAACCTGCTGTCTTTTCACCCACCTGTCATCATTTAATTGGTTAGATAGTTTGAAGTCTTTAAACTTAAGACTTTTCATATGTTTATTTTGGTAATTATACATTAGTCAATGTTTATATTGGTGATTGTCGCTTCTTATATTAACAAATATAGAAGGTTCGAGTTCATGTAGGCGTAAACAAGATGTCAAGATGCCACCAACTTTCAGCTAGAAGAACTCAAACACAAATATATATTTAAGTGAATTTTGTTATTTAGGTAGCTCATGTTCCATGAGTGAGAGGGACACCGTTTATTTGTTTGTTATATAAATATAAAACAATGTACTTATTTGACTTCCAATTGGTCAAATTATATAATGCTTAAATCAGCCAGTAGAGACAAACATAATTAACTAGCCAGGTTAAACTATTATGGGTCTTTGTCGATCTGCGTACACAACTTGGCATTGGTCAAATCGCATCTTGTGGCTGCAAATTCATACCCATCTCTAACCAATTTGCAAGGTATGTTAATTAGTTGATGAATGATGACGTACAGTATGATAATTATAGATTAAAACTATTATGTGTGGTAGTAGTTACGGATGAAGCCTGGCCTGGTAGGGTTTCCACCGTTGATAATAATTCTTATCAACTTATCATAATATATATATCACTAGCTTTATCTCGGAGTGTCCCGGGGTTGAAATATCTAATATAACATAATAAAGGGTTAGGATCAAATACACAAGACACTTTTTCTAGGAAGGATGAGAAGGATTGTGATCCATTGATCATATATTTGAAGGGCTGAGATTAGTTTGTTTGGAAAAAATAAATAATAAATTAGAGGAAGGGCATAAAAGAAAACCACATTTTTTACTTTCTCTCTCCACATGCAATGCACATGTCAATTCCCCTATCATTTTAAAACGTCTATAACTTTTTCATACGATTTTTTGTTTCAAAAAAATTTCACCATATTGACGAACGTTTTTTTTATCTTTAATATGAGTACCACATTGCTACATTAAAAT
This sequence comes from Ambrosia x helenae, assembly GCA_030844895.1. Lineage (NCBI taxonomy): Eukaryota > Viridiplantae > Streptophyta > Magnoliopsida > Asterales > Asteraceae > Ambrosia > Ambrosia x helenae. Next base: position 16,396 of record JAUTDX010001357.1, on the reverse strand, counting down.
TGAAAAAAAAAAATTCATGCTAAATGGGCTTTCTTCTCCGTTGTGTCTTTTGCTCGTTCATTGTGTTATAGTATGCACGTGTGCTTTATAAATATGTTATTTATGTTTTTTTAGTCTACACATGATTTAACTTTGTCCATTGAGTTTTTAGTATGTTTTTCATTGTGTTTTATACAAATGAGTTTTGTATATAGGTGTACATTGTGTTTTATTATGTTGTTCATTGTGTTTAAGTCTATTATTCATTGTGTTTTAGTCTTCTTTCATTGTGTCTTTAATTTGTCGTCCATTGTGTTTTATTAGACTGTTCATTGTGTTTTATACCCTATTGTTCACTGCATATTTAATTGGTACTCATTATGTTTTACGTTATCTCCATTGTGTCTTACGCAACTGGGTTTTCAATTTTTTTCCAAAAGTATTCATTGTATTTTAATCTTCTGTTCATTATGTCTATGTCGTCCATTGTGTTTTACACAATTGGGTTTTTGACTTTTTTTTTTCAAAAGTATTCATTGTGTTTTAGTTTTCTGTTCATTGTGTCTTTAGTATGTCATCCATTGTGTCTTACACAACTGGGTTTTCAACTTTTGTTTTTTCAAAAGTATTCATTGTGTTTTAGTCTTCTATTCATTGTGTCTTTAGTTTGTCGTCCATTGTGTTTTACTACACTCTTGATTATGTTTTATACCCTATATTTAATTGGTGCTCATTGTGTTTTACACTCCATTGTGTCTTATGCAAGTGGGTTTTTGAATTTTTTTTCAAAAGTATAACAATATGGTACTCATATTAAAGATAAATGACACTCAATTTTGTGTGTATAATTTTTTTTTAAAAAGATGACGTATAAAAAAGTTATGGACATTTAAAAATGAAGGTGGAAATGGCATGTGACTTGCATATGCATATGTTTTTGACAAAATTACCCTTCCCACTTGTTTAATCATTTGGACACATGTTATTTTCTAGTGGCTTCTCACCCTTCTCATTTTTTATAGCCTTTGTAGAATAACCCAACCCACATAATAAAATATCTAATATGACAACATAATTAATGAATATTATTATTATTATTTATTTTAAACAAATTTCTGCCATAAGTTATCATATTCAAATATAAAAAAAAAAGAATCTCTGCCTATGAAATTATGTTTATCGTTTGTGATTTATTAGTAGAGTAAAATATATTTGAAAACAAAACCTCACAAAATAGTTGTTTTTTTTTTCTCCGTTTTTTATATAGCACTATTTTTTTTTTCAAAAGTATTCATTGTGTTTTAGTTTTCTGTTCATTGTGTCTTTAGTATGTCATCCATTGTGTCTTACACAACTGGGTTTTCAACTTTTGTTTTTCAAAAGTATTCATTGTGTTTTATCTTCTATTCATTGTGTCTTTAGTTTGTCGTCCATTGTGTTTTACTACACTCTTGATTATGTTTTATACCCTATATTTAATTGGTGCTCATTGTGTTTTACACTCCATTGTGTCTTATGCAAGTGGGTTTTTGAATTTTTTTTCAAAAGTATAACAATATGGTACTCATATTAAAGATAAATGACACTCAATTTTGTGGTATAATTTTTTTTTAAAAAGATGACGTATAAAAAAGTTATGGACATTTAAAAATGAAGGTGGAAATGGCATGTGACTTGCATATGCATATGTTTTTGACAAAATTACCCTTCCCACTTGTTTAAATCATTTGGACACATGTTATTTTCTAGTGGCTTCTCACCCTCTCATTTTTTATAGCCTTTGTAGAATAACCCAACCCACATAATAAAATATCTAATATGACAACATAATTAATGAATATTATTATTATTATTTATTTTAAACAAATTTCTGCCATAAGTTATCATATTCAAATATAAAAAAAAGAATCTCTGCCTATGAAATTATGTTTATCGTTTGTGATTTATTAGTAGAGTAAAATATATTTGAAAACAAAACCTCACAAAAATAGTTGTTTTTTTTCTCCGTTTTTTATATAGCACTATGGTACTCGTTAGAAAGATAATAAAACGCTCGTTAATAAAATATCTAATATGACAACATAATTAATGATTTGCGAATACATGATTAATGAATAATAATATTATTATTATTATTTATTTTAAACAAATTTCTGCCATTAGTTATCTTATTCAAATATAAAAAAAAATCTCTGCCTATGAAGTTATGTTTATCGTTTGTGATTTATTAGTAGAGTAAAATATATTTGAAAACAAAACCCCACAAAAATAGTTTTTTTTTCTCCGTTTTTTATATAGCACTATGGTACTCGTTGGAAAGATAATAAAACGCTCGTTAATTTGGTGTACTTTTTTTCTTTAAAAAATCTCTTATATAAAAGATATTAACGTTTAAAAGTTATGGGAGGAAACATTAGAGAGAAAATTTAATTTTGTTTTTAAATTCTTATCTTTTCCTAAAATAATTATAATATATATAGATTTATTAAAAAAACTCAAAAATTAAAAAAATCCTACATGATGCCATGTGCACATTCAAGGAGGGGTTGAGGCCTCTATTGAATGCCACATCATCAAAGTTCAATTCTTTTATTATAAGTTATCGATAACATATATAACTTCTATGTATATATTGTTTCAAAACTGAAACTCACACACCAAACTAACTTCTAATTCTACTCCCTATTCAACGGTGGATCGACCATTTTAGGATGAGCCATATGTGATCGACCACCCTGCAAGGGGCGGACATAGGAAGAAGAAGGGGTCGCAGTCCGTTGCGGCTCAACTTTGCGCGCGTATTGGAAAATTAGTGGAAAATTTGGGTTTTTTTACGAAATTTAGAAAACGTTGCTACTAAAATGTAAAAAATGAAAAAGTTACTACTGAAAAACATTTCTATATCCGCCACTGCACCCTGCACACCCTTAAACGCCTTTGCATCTTGCGAAGGATCCTTTGTAGATAACCACAAACTAAAGAACATAAACAAAATATATTAAATTAAAAGTCGAATTACAACACAATGGAAAGGAAAAACAGAATTTGGATACAAACTAAACGAAAAACATAATCATAACACTAAAAAGATATGGAAAAGAAAACAAACGATAAAAAAGAAAGGATGGTTGAGGATTTATGTTTGACAAAGGTCCCTTAAAACAGAATTCACGCCACCAAAGTGAACCTGTCAGTCTCCTAGAGTACAACACTTTAAGTAGAATGTACTGTTAGGATTAGCCTAGCACATGAAACACGAGCACACATATCAGAAAAGTTAGGAAATTCGTCAGAGATCGTGTGTGGTTTTCCGAACATGTATTTTTCTGTGTATTGAACAAGACACTCATGTCTTGTATATATATATACACACACACACATATTCATGAAAATAAAATAGATGAAGAGTCATGATCTCATAATAACTGATGGAATCTGAGCAGTCTTCTGTTGACCATCAGGTGCTCGAGCCACAAACTCGAGCCGCACCAGTGCACAATATGTCAAAGCTAGTAAAGGTAGTTCTCAAGCGGTGATGAAAGTGTGCGAAGTGTGCAATCAAAACGCGACTCCTGATGCCACTGGTGTGCCTTGCTATATAGGAATACATTCCTATAAAAATTCTTTCTTGTAAGTTGACTCAAAGTTTATCATTCAACCAATGTGGGTCAAACTCAATTTTCCCAGCTTTAGTGTTCCAACTAAACAATTTAGAGCTTTGACATCCCATTCATTTGGGCTTTATTTTGGACCTAGTTTGGTTCGTTATGATTATCTTACGTAGTAGAACACAAACGCCTTAAGTAATAATTATATTATTCTCAAATATAAATAATTATTTGTGTCCAAATTAAAATTGGGTGGAAAACATATTTTCACAACATTTCCAACACATTTTACATACCAATATATCATTGTGCTAAATGCCTTTTGGTTGTTACTCTTATATAGACCGTGCATATATCATATATAGTTTGTAATAATAATAACGAACGAATTAATGCAGCCTTCACGTTGATGTATACATTGTAGGATCCGAAAATGGTTTCAGATTGCATGTTATATGTATTATTATAAAGGCAATCATAACTTTAAAAATAACATGTTATTATGTTGGGATGGATTAAGTTATATCCATTTGCCTAGGTTATCTATTAAGAAAGGAATATAGGCAAAATCAACTGAATGATAAGAGATTATTCGTATTCGATTCTTTGAAAAAGGTAAGTTAAAAACAAGAAAGCTTAATTTATAATTTTAAAACCAAAACGTCATAAAATAACAACTCTTGTCTATAATTTAATTATGAACTAAAACTAGTAATTATTCCTGGACCTTATGGTGTTTTGGACTTTTTTTAAAGTAAAACCCAAATTACTAAATTAGGATTTCTTAAATCATAACAATAGCATGCCTACACCATCGTTATACATTCGCTAGCTCGCTTCCCAGTCAAAAAGTTTTAACACAGAGCGAGTCGAGAGGAGACTCATAACCACCACCATCCACCTCCAGTTGGTAGCCACCGTCACTGGCCTTTGTATTCCCTCTTAGATTCAATTTAAGTCTACCCCAGCTCAGAACACGAATTTTGTTTTGATTTGAAGTTCAAACACGAATATGGGACTTGGGAGGCAATTTTTTTATTTCTTTCACTATTTGTTTGTTTTTCGATCTATTTATTTCGATATTTGCATATGAAAATGTGATTATTAGTGTTCAACAAGTGCTAAAAATTCATAGTAAAAGGTTTTGATTATTGATTAAAATGGACAAGCGTTTTTTATTGTTGAAAATGTGATCATATTTTTTAGGTCTGTAAACGAACCGAACGAACATGAACAAAAGCATATTCGTTTTTATTGATTTATTATATATATAAGTTACAATCCCGTGTATTATACGATTTAATAAATATAATGTTATATAATTAATAAAATAGTTACCTTTAAAAAAAACATGTACATTTCACGTTGAAAAAATCAGTGTATTGTACCACTAACATATATGACCATTAAGATATTTATTTAAAAAAAATAAACATTGACATAACAGTTATAAATTTTGTTAAGTTAACTTTTAAAACATTTTCTTCTTTTTTTTAAATGAGAATTAATTTTGATCTTTTTTTAATACCATCTAAATTTTTATTATTTAACATATTGTATTTTTTTTATTGTTATTTGTTATCCAACACATCAAGTATTTGAAAAATTTAGATATCACTGATAAAAAACAATTATCTTCATTTTTTAAGATAGAAAAAAATATTATATCTTTAATTAAAAAATAAGCATCCTTAAATAAATAGGAGAAGTAATATCTTTAATTAAAAGATAAGTATGCATAATTTAGTTAGAGAAAGAGAAGGAAAACCCAAAAAACAATGGCTCCAATAAATAACATATATTATATCCAAACTTATGTTACTTATTACTCCGTATATATAACAGATAATGGATACGTTTAAAAAAGACAAAAAAAGTAATTTTACATAATTTTAATAGTTAAAGTAGTACAACTTTAAAAGGATCGTATCTATGAAATCTTTTTCATACAATAATATTTTTTTAAAAGCACTAGACCATAAAAACAATTATTATATTTTTAAAGAACTAACATATATATCACACACACTATGTTAGACTATGTGATAAAGTTTTAGTTCAGCCACTTGATTCTGTTATGGCTCACCTGACGATGGTGCTATCCAACGGTTTATTTTGGCAAACGACTATATTTGCCTGCTATCTTACGCGAGTGCAATAGCGTATGCTCGCTTGCGTGGACAATCACGTTTGGTGGTTGTGGTGTGTGCGAGCCACGTGGCTCGTGAGCTCGCTCACACCACCTCACTCGCACGCCATAACAGGTAGTCTTACACGGCACCCCTTGTGTTATATAATGCTTATTGCTTACGGAATGGCAATTTTGTCTCTTGTGGTCTGAAAACTCCAATGGTCTCTCAAACAACCGAATTGTCATTGGACCATTTTTCTCCATATATTGGATTTAACTATTTTTTTTCAAAGGTATCCCCACAGCAACATAAATATGCGTCAAGTCAACAAACACTAGTCTCATTACAACAAATCTTAGGGAACGGGGCGCTACCAAGAATTGGTCACGGGTAACCTCACTACCAACACGGTACCAGCACGGTAACACCGCCGCCACCCATGCTGGTAGTGGTCCCGTGAACCAAAATCTGGTTAAAGTTAACGGGCTGGTACCTGTGAGGTTCTCTCTCTCTCTTTTGTCTTTTTCTCTATTCTATTTTCAGTAGAGTACTGCCTTCAAAAAAATGTTTCAGTGAAGGAAATCTGTGAAGTGATGTGGCAGTGTAAGATTGGTTGAAATCAGTGATGTTAAAAAAACTCACGGGTAGTGCCCCGTCCCCCCTTACTGGCTAATTTTTTTTTTGAAAAGCTCTTGACCAGGACTATACAAGGCCAAAGCTCGGTCGACGCAGGATTCGAACCTGAGCACTCCAATGTGGGAACCTCCAAAGGAGTAAACCCCCTACCTCCACCACTAAAATTAAATAGTCTATTTTAATCTTTTATATATAAGGGTGGGGTAAATGTCCCCATCTTCTTACTTTTTATATCCCTTTTTATTAAAATATAACTTTAAGTTTGTCAAATTTCGCCTCTTTTAAAAATCTTTTTTTTTCTAATACATTTAAAAGTTAGAAGTGGTGAGACTGATACTAAAACTTTATAAATCCCTAGTTATATAACCTAATCAATTATTGGCTTTAAATTATTTTCAATGTCAACGTGTTCATTCTAATCATACAACTATTTTGAAATCATGAAACTACAAGGATTCAACCTCTTTTACTTGGTATTTACTAACTTTTTTTATTTGGTTTAGTTGCACCATTTAAGGTGACTTGAGAAAACAATGAAATGTATTGATCAAACTAAATGTTAATTAACCATTATACTTCATTAATAACGGACAAAATATTTAAAAAAAAATGTTAAAAACTTTTACCAAAAATCATTTGTAAAAGCTTTCTAATGTAATTTAAATCAATGTTTAAAAGTGTTTTCCTTGTTCAAAATAAGAAAAAAAAAACGTACTTAAGAAAATTAAAAGAAAAAGTTTTAAAAACAATAAAACGATTTTAAAAAACGTTCAAAAATATCAAAATAAGAAGAAAAACGTCCTTAGAAAAATTAAAAGAAAAAGTTTAAAGCAATAAAATATTGTTTTAAAAAACATTAAAAAATATAAATAAAACATAAAAAAGCTTTTTTTTTAGGATTAATTACATATGTATCCCAATTGAAAATTTAAATTACATATAGCCCCTACAAAACTTCATAAATTACATATATACCCCATTCTATTAAAAGTACATTGAAAATTAACTATTTTACCCCAATTCTTTACTAAACTATATTCACAACAAGCCATACAACACATTCCATGCATCCTATAAACTTATATCTCATACGATATATCCAACTTAGTAAGTTATGAACACCAAGAACATGTAACATGCAAAATGTTTCCATGCATCCTACAACTTGATTTCACCGAAACGAGTCTTTTAACACTCTTACATAATCATTTCTAAGCCCTCATATCATTACATTCATCATAACATGTAATGATATGATGTGCTTAACAATATAATAGGTATATTTGATATTTTTTAGTTTTTGGAAAGGAGAAATATGTAAATAAAATTTTGACTTGGGTATATATGTATTTTATGAAGTTTTGAACGGGAGTATATGTAATTGCCCCTTTTTTTAAGTTGATAATAAAATATTAAAAATTGGCATTACAAATATAAAAAGGTTTAAATTGTATTAATGTAAAACTTAAATGAACGGGTATGTTCACTAAAAATAAATGAGAGGGGGGTACGATTAGCAACCCTATCTTTCTCTCTCTCTCTGTCTGTATATACAATTCACAATGAAATTGTTATTTCCATCCATAAGATTTAACTGAAATCCACATTTATCGTCAAAATTTGTTTAGTTTTTAAAAAACGCTCCAAATTTGACCCTCCACGACACACACACGCTCCAAATTGTGATTTCTTATTATTTTAACTAACCAAAGTCTGGAATACCCAGTTGTGTTTGCTTATGATTCTTTTGTTTCATACGTGTCAAACTTCAAGCGAGTTACATCAATTAAAAAGCCATTGCTAATGTGGTATGTAAGTTGTCTTATTGGTTAAAAATTGTATTACTATTTAAATTAGTGAAACTATTAATATTTTGATTGCAATGAGAGGTTTTTTGTCATATAATGTACAAAAAAATGTTGAGTGACTTATATAAGAAAAAACAAAAAGTATAATGTTTTGTACGTGTAAAAAAAATTGTTGAGTGATTTTTGTAAGGAAAAACAATAAGTTCACTGTCTTTTATATGAAAAAAAATTGTTAAATGACTTTTATGTGGAAAAAACAAAAAGTATATTATTTTTTTATGATTTTCCCATTTCTAGTTTTAGTACTTACAGATTGGAAATCCTAAGGCCAGGTGTAGTGACAACCAAATTTGGGCGTGAAATTCTCCCATTATTTTAACAACATGTTGTGGCGACATGTCGCCGGACAGATAATTATCAAATTTTATTTCCATTAATTTAAAAAAATAAATTGTATTTCAAACAAGTCTGTGACGGCAACATGAGGCGTTATGCTTCAAAAATGGGCTATGGCGTGACAATTTTCACGTAGAAAACAGGCGTGAAGTTGCCTTCTTTTTCTCAGCCAATCAAAATGCCCCAAGGGAGGAGGAGCGTGAAACATAAAGCCCCAATACGTTTGGTCTAAGTAGGAGATGATAGGTTTGAAACCGAATGCAGTGTCTTCTAATCTATAGTACATTATAAAGGAGGAGAGATGACTAAAATAGTCACTTCATGTCAATTTTAAGATGGCATACAAAAGGTCACAAGGTAAACAACTATCTTTTTGCCAAATCCTTCCCTTTATGCCCCTATGTGCAACATTTGATTACAATTGTACAAATGGCTAATGCAAGTCATCTCTATTATTATTTGCTTCACCTTTTGATTTTCTCATCTTTAATGAATTCAATTTGAGATTCAATGTCTCACCTTTTCCTTTTCTCATATTCAATGATGAATTAAAATCAACATCCCTCAGTTTAATCTCTAAAACCCCTCATACCGTTGTCTTATCACACATTTTTCTTTATTTCTCTTAGAAGCAGTCATCGAATGATATTGTTCAACACTTGTAATCTGCACTATCGATCATTATGTTGGTAAGCCAACACTTGTAATCTTGTATATTATTTATGTATATTTATTCATTTAGTTATTTAGTTTTTAAGCTTTTTGTTAGTTCTTATATATGTTTTTTTTCATTATTTTGTCCGTGTTTTCTTTTACATTCTTTTATTTCAATTTCTGCAAATTGTGGTTTCATGTTTATCATTCAATTGAATTGTTTATTTTTTTAGGATCAAATCTGTTTTGTTTTGGAGACATCACCGCTCATCAACTCATTTCCATGTACATACATATTTTAGTTTATGTTATATTCTCTAAAGTACACTTATTTTCCTCTACGGTTATAATGTGATATTCGCTTCCAATTGTCATTTTCGTTTTACCCGCATGGTTTACAATAAGGAGAGGGAAGCAAAACCCAGCTTATTGACATTTGATAGTGATGTGTGTGAAAGATTTATATTGTAATCTATCTTGTCAAGGCGCATAAGCACACTCATAAAAGCTAGAAACCGTGTCTTTCAGTTAGCTACTCATATGGTGCGTTGAGCTGACCTTGAGCACCGCGCCCCTGGTGCGCACATTTGACAACTTAGATTATAATTGGTGATCACAATCATGCATTCCTATGTCATCATTTGAGTATAAATTTGAAGTTTTATTGATTTCACTTGAAATTTTAAAAATAAATTACAATTTTTTCTCAATTTACTTTGAATGATAACATTAGAGCTTTAATGACAATTTTCATTTTTATAGATCCTAACATTATTAGGGGATGGCAAAACAATCCGAGCCCGATGGGAAATTTGAAATATCACGCCTGTATATCGCATTGGCGTGTTCGATGGGAAGTTCGGTTGGGCAAATTGTGACTGTGTATCGCATAAGTGTGTTCGATTTGGGCTAATTCATGGGAAAAATAATCTCTGTTGTGTTAAGAAAAAACATTACAAACAAAGAATAAGATTACAACTACGACTCACCTATGTAAATAAAAGAGGAAACATAAATGATCAAATAAGACATCTTACAATCAATTACATCGCAACTGTAAATACTCGAGGTTGTTTTTAAGTTTGGGTTCAAGAGTTCTGTGAAAAAATTACCCTCTTTTAATTTGGAACTAATGTTTTTAATGATTTTGATACTTATTTGACATCTTGTGTTTTTTTAATTTACAAGTATGTTTATTGGATCTTTATGACACTAAAGTTGAATTTGCCAGGTAAAATTTTTTCCTAGAAGGATTTTCCTCTCAAATTCTGGTGTTTCTTTAATTGATCAATGACTGTGTGTGTATATAAGCAAGAGGAGGACTTGCTTAAGAAGCGTTAAGAACTACGCTCCCCATATCATTTTCTTAGAACTTTATACAATAAGTCGACCAATACAAACCAAACTTTAAGGAATATATGTTTGTCGACAGGATTTACCCGCTGGAATGCGCGGTGAGAAACTACTAGCGTATTACAAGTTTTTGGATCCCGCCGCAACGCACGGGTAAACCCACTAGTATGTTAGACGGGCTTATGAGACACAAACAATATTATTTATCCTAAATCCTAAATACTTATGATATAACAAAATTTTGGAGTGTACTAGTGAGTAGTGACACATCCGAAATCATCATATCAATAAAATAATATCAACTAGTATATTTAAATTAAACGTGTTGATCGTGATGAAATATATGATCGGATCTTTATTTCTATTGTGAGTGTTTTCAGTGAAAGTAAACTTAAGTAATTTGTACGTCATTTTATTGTTTCTATAATTCCAACTTGCTCTCTTCAATAAAATAGTAAAAACACTAAATAACAAAATAAGTTTACTAAACTCAAATAATTAAAAAAATGAACTCGATACTCTCTCTCTCTCTCCTCCATGTCTTTATAACTCTCTGGATATTCACTTTTGTAGAGGCTTGTGATCTCCTTCATCTTCAACACATACCTCCACCAACATTTTCCTTCATACCATGAGAGGAGAAGTGAGTGTCTCTCTCTCTCTCTCTCAAACACACACTTACGTTCTCTCTCTCTCTCTAAATATGTGTGTGTGTGTGTGGTTAGATTAAGAAAACCACAAAATACTTGAAACTAATATCATGCAATCAATTTTTTATTTTTTATTTCATCTAATGAAAAAGTTATTATTGTATGTGTTATATACATATATATATATATATATAAGTAGAGGATACGGTAGGAAAATTGGTTTTTGTGAAAAGTGTGAGAAGTATCAAGAATTGACATGTAGCCATTATGTTTTCGATTTAGGAATGATGTTTTGGGTTGTTTTGGTTTGAAAAACACTAAAACACAACAATTTAAAACACAATGTATTGTATTATAGTCATTAAATTTAAAACACAGTTAAAACAGACTAGTTAACACTTAAAACACACTGATTAATGTTCTTGGCATGGTGTTTAAGTCTAAAATACATTGTTTTCGGTTTTGTAATTGTTTTGTTTGATGTTTTTTTAGGCAAAACAATCTAAACATCATGAAATAAGTTTAAAAATAATGTATACATATCAATTTTTAATATTTCTTACACTTCAAACAAATACCTATTTTTATACGGGATCCCTATATATATATAGAGAGAGAGAGAGATCACGACGAAGGTACATGTATCATGTATGTATCTCACAAGCTTCTTAGAGTTTTCTCCGTTATTAATAATATATTAAAAGAATAAATAAAACTTGGTTGAAAGTGGTTTTCCTCGCGGTTTTCAAATGTCTACGTGGTTTTCACATATCATCCCCTCTCACTCTCTCTCTCTATATATAGAGACAGTGTTTGCATCTTTCTCACACATAACATGCAAATATATACGTACATATAACATGCTCAAGGAATTAATTAGCTGACATTAATTCATATGTTGTGTTTAAAGTTATGTGGCCAAGATTGGTAGCTAGTAAGCTACTAAGGAAAACATAGGATCTAACAACTTTGTTGCGGACATTCCTGGAAACACAAATTCTTTTCTTGATCTTCCGGCGTTGGATCTCGAATCCGTCCCAAGTCCTAAGATTGTCTTGACTGATCCCATGATACACGGAAGTTCAAGTACGATGCCTGTAAAACACAAATTATATCTAACTAAAAATACATGCATCATATTACGTACCTTTTATTGAGTTAATTAAGTTTTCGTCTTTTTGTGTAATATTATGAAGGATCTTCGCTAGTACATGGAACATTGGCGGTGTTACACCTACCGAAGATTTAAATATCGAAGAGTTGTTAGATACATGCAACACTACATGTGATATTTATGTACTTGGGTAATCTACTAGAAACTTAAGATTTTTATAACATCTACCATAGGCACAAAAAAGGTTGGATTTTCTACTAAAACAACAAAAAAACCAAACTTAAAGACATGTTTTTTTTATTATTTAGAATTGCATTAATATACTCATGGAACTAGGTGAATAATCTAATTGCACAGAATGATGAATCCATGCATGTTTTTAAGGTTTCAAGAAGTGGTTCCTCTAAAAGCTTCGAATGTTCTTGGACCGGATAAGAAGAAAATATCGGCGAAATGGAACTCTTTGATTAGGAAAGCTCTAAACAAGAAATCATACAGTCGATACTACAAAAGCAATAGCTTGAGCAAGAAGCAACAACTTGTGACGAAAGGCAAACAAATTGGACATCGAAAGTAGCATGATCCAACCCTGAGTTTAGGTGTCTAATCAGCAAACAAATGGTGGATAATGATATCGGTTGGGTGCGCAGCGATCTGCATCCATTCTTTCAAAATCCAAGTGCCTCTTGCGTGGGTTGTGGCATCATGGGGTGCCTTGCAACAAGGTAACTATCGTTAACAGCAATGTTTAAAAACCGGTTTTTTAACGGGGAAATGGAATTTAATAATCCCACTTTGGGGGTTGGAAGGCAACAGTCCCAACTTGAAAAATTGTAACACAGCAGTCCCAACTTGTCAACATTTTTATTCTAATGGTCCCAGACTTAACTCAGTTAGGTTTTTCCAGTTTAGTGCCACGTAGGCATCCTACGTGGCAGTCCAAACGTGGCAAAATCGTCTATCTGTCAAAAAAAATGGGCCCCACAATGACACTGTTTTTTCAATTAAAAAAATCTTTTAAATTTAAAAAATCTTTTAAATAATGTTTATTAACTTTTATATATAATATATATATATACTTTAGATAAACATATTATATATACACACATATATCATCTCATCTTCACCACAACCACCTTCCACCACCACCGTCACCCACCTGCCACCACCGTCAACCACCTTCCGCCACCACAACCACCTTCCACCACACACCACACAAACACCACCAAAAACCCTCTTTCTACCCCCACCCTTTCTCAAACACACATAGAGACCTGAACACCACCAAAACCTTCCAATTTCTGAAACCCTAACCCTAATCATCCTCTGCCTTTGACTATATCATCCCCACCAACCACCTGTAAAATTAGGGTTTTCCCCCAAATCGATTGCACCTTGTTAAGACCCGACAGAGAGAGAAAGAGACATCAGAGAGAGAGAGAGAGAACCGAGTGAGAGAAAGAGAGCCGGGTAGAAGAGGAGAGATGCAAGGAGGAGGGCGAAGACAGTGACGGCGGCGACTGAGCTAGGGTTCCGATTATTGTGTAAAAGACAGAGGAGGAAGACGAAGACAGTAAAGGTACCAGAGGAGGAAGACGAAGACACCACCACCGTCTCCCTCTCTCTCTCACTAGCTCTTTCTCTCTCTACGTTCTCTCTCTCTCTCTCTCTCTGCTCTTTCTCTCTCTACGTTCTCTTTCTCTCAGCTCTTTCTCTCTCTGTGGGTTATCAGATTAGAGAGAAGTGAGTTGGAAACGGTGGTGGTCGGTGGTAGTTGGTTGTGGTGGCAGGTGGTTGGTGTGATGGTTGTGGTGGTGGTTGGTGGTGATGGTTGTGGTGGTGGTGGGGGGGTTATCAGATTAGAGAGAATATATGTATGTGTTTTATGTGTATAATATATATATATATATATATATATATATATATATATTGATAAAAAAACTTAAAATAAAAAAAGACACTTTCATTGTGGGCCCATATGTTTTTTGCCAAGTGGGACAAATTGGTCACGTCAGACGCCACGTGGCAGTCCACGTCATCACTTAACAGAAAAACTTAACCTCAGTTAGTTTGGGACCATTAGAATAAAAATGTTGACAAGTTGGGACTGCTGTGTTACAATTTTCAAGTTGGTTCAACTGGTAACTGGTTGAACCGCGTTGTATCGGGCGGTTCAACCGGGTTTGTTAGTTAACCTATATAATTTCATAAATTACAACATTAACACAAAAAATAATCTAAAAGTACATAATTACGTACTAAATATTATAAAAAAATTATTCAATAATTAAAAAAATAATCTAAAAGATAATCTAAAGTTTTAATTTTTTTAAACTTATTCCTTAATAAAAAAATAATCTAAAAATAACCCAAAAACTAACCTAGTCGGTACGGTATAGAGGTTTCAAAACCGATATACCAGGTTTTACCGGCGGTATAAAATCAATATCGTTTCCCCATTTTACCGGAGTGTTTCGTACCGATTCCATCTTAAAACGGTAATATCAGTATAACCGACGGTATTTACCGGTTTTCTAAAACATTGGTTAATAGAATGATTTTATTGAGTTAACTTCTTTTACCTCACATGTATTTATTTATAAACCAGTGTTTAAAACAAACTCATTTTATTATTTATATTGTTACTCTTTTTTTGAAAGCAGTGTCTCTATCTTCAAAGATGAAGGTAATGTTTGCCTACATCTCACCATCCTCAGACCCTACGAATAACGATGTTATTGGTGGGGATTTACTGGTATATATGGTTGTTGTAATTATTTCCACTTTCTAATAATATCTTTATGTTATAAACATATTAGTTTGAATTGAAACACTAAGGTTTTTAAGGAAAAAAATTGTTAAAAGCTTATCGTAGAAACAATAAAAGGATAGAAAACAATATATAAAGCTGGATATTAATGAATAATGAATACATCTATGTCCATCTATTAATCTTTCATTCAAGAGTAGTGAATGAGACACTTAAATTGTGGTGTTTGATGTTTTTCGTTTTCTAGCTAAAACAACCTTAAGCATCATGCCTAAATCTAAAACTTGATCTCATACTTCTTACGAAATAGGTCTTTGTACATAAACCTAAATATATATGTCTTAGAACCATAATTAATATACAACTTGTTGCAATGCTATACCATACACTAACCTTTATTAGCTTGCATTTCTCTTGTTATATTATCATAGGGTTCGGTTTCAGTGCGGTTCCAGTTTCACGAGACAAGTTTCTGCTTGTTTGTTGTCATCTAGCATCGGGAGCGAGAGAAGGAGACGAGAGAATAAGAAACTCTAATGCCGCTGAGATTTTGTCACGCACATGTTTCCCGACCACATGGGACAATCACTTGACCTGCCCAAAAAGATTCTAGATACCACGAGTACGTTTTAAATTGTATACGTGATCTTTTTAAAAACCATATACTTCTTATAAAGAAACCATCACTATTTCCAGAAAAATGACTTACAGTTTCAAAATAATAAGCTATTAGGAATTACAAGTGCCATATAATTGTCAAATTGATCATTATTTAATTAAAATGTAGCTTTTTCGTTTAAATTTGATAAAAAAAAGATGGTTTGTTTATAGGAAAAAAAAAGAAAAATACGTTGGACATGTTAATAAGTTCTTTGGATACACCAATTTTATTTATTTGACAACTTCAATAATCATATCTAATTTTCTTCTACATTATAAACCAAGTTGTGGGGTAAGTTTAATTAAATTGATTTTCAATTTATGAACTAAAAAATATGAATATGACATAAAAAATCAACAAGTTCTCAATGTATAGCATATTTTTTATATATATGTCCGTGAAAAGCATAATTTTTATGCCTTTTAAAAGTTTTCTTTTATAAAATCGAAAAGTTGTTGACAAAAGGCCAAATCTTGTGTGGTCAATTATTATATTTTAATTTCATATTTTAATTTCATATAATAATTGATTCCTTAATTTTCTACTTTTATAGGTATCTTCGCATTAATAAAATGTGTTTTAACTAGGTTTAACACTCGCGCTTCGCCGCCGGGGCAAACCGATTTTTAACACAA
>JAUTDX010001356.1:0-64205 GCA_030844895.1 Ambrosia x helenae | reverse complement strand
CCCTATTCGTTTTCTGAATTAAACGAATGGTCCAATTTATTGAGCTGTTGGGTGATGTTCGAATGTCAGTTGAGAGGAAAATTAGGGGTGGATATGTGGTAATCAAAGGATTTCTTGGTCGGTGCGGAACTTTCTCGTAGCGCTACGGATTTCAGCAACAGATTTGTATTTGAAGGTGCAAGTAGGTACTAAAGAAATGCAACATCTTCATTTGGAAAGCGATGCATAACCGGATCCCCACTTTAGACGCTCTTCAGGCAAGGAACTGCTTCAGTGGAGACACGATGTGTACTTTTTATGATTCTGATGTTGAATCTGTAGAGCTTCTTTTTTGCTCCCTTTACGTGTCAGGTATTTACCCTTTAATTTGTAAAAGATGCTCATTCAATTCTCAAGTTCATTTATTTATTTACTATTATAATTATTGTATAGCACCATGAACATGGTTTTATAATCGGGCATGAATATAGGATTACAAATATTCAACCTGAACCCGACTCATTGTGATGCCTCCTTCATCCTAAAACTCGAGAGGTCAAATTGCATTTTCAATTTTTTGAACAAAAGTTGATTGTGTTGGCTTCAGGATCGTACTTAACACTTGAAAACGTGCTTAACAATGACGTCAACCGGCACACATACATATATATGTTTTAAATTAATTGGAATTTCTTAAAAACTAGCAGAATATCCCGCGCTACGCAGCGGAATTTGGTCGGTAATCGGTTCAATTCGTTTCGTTACGTTACTAGTACTCGATGTAGCATTCAAAAGAGAAAAAAAAGTCGTGATATGTCTAGAAAGATATTTAAAGTAGATAAAAATATAGCATGTCGCATTAGTATATCAAATAGTATCAAAACATTTAGCAAAATAGAGAGATTTCTCAAGTATTCATGTAACAAGAATAATTACAGTTAATTAATGAAGAAAAAAATTAAAAGGAAAACAAAGTGAAAATGGGGAGAATGAAGAAAAAAAATAAAAAATAAAGAGAGAAAAATAAAAATAAAAAATTTAATGTATAAAATCTAAAACCTCAAATTACATTATTTCTTATTATGTTTACAATCTATCTATTAGGGGGACGGGGCGCTACTAGAATTGGGCACGGGTACCACACTACCAGCACGGTAACATCGCTGCCACCCGTGTTGGTAGGGGTCCCGTGAAACAAATACGGGTTCCATCTAACGGGCTGGTAACAAGCCATAATTATTGCAACGGTCAATTTTTTATAATATATTTTTATTACTTTTTGACCGTTTGAATTTATTTAATATAAAACGGTAACATTTTTTCTGACCGTTATTTTTGAAATGGTATAAATTGTGCACGGTTTAAATAAAAAAAAACAAACAACTACATTAACCAAACTACTTTAAAACACAAACAAAACAAATGGATCCAAGGAAAACAAAGAGTGTTTCGAGGGGTGCGAGATCGGCTACGGTTGAACCATTATAGGCCCGTGATCAATTTTCCACAAACCCAACCCCACCCCCAACAACAACCGTTTTACTCACAATACCCACAACTCCCACAATTCCCCACAAAGCCAACCACCCATGATGTATCAACAATATTTTACGCCGCCTCAATTAACAAATTCCCAACTAGAGACTTCGAGCTCAACCTAGAAGATGAGGATGATGATGAGAGGAAACTATGCCAGAGACACAGTTCGAGCATCATGTAGATGAACAGCTAGACGAGGAAGCGGATGACGCGCTTGAAGTTGAAGTTGAAGAAGTTGATGCAGGGGGAAAAAGAAATATGCAAGCGACTGAAAGCTGTGAAGTGGAATACGGCACAAGAGGTTGCTTTGGCAAAAGCTTGGTGCTATGTGTCGAAAACAGGGAGAAGAGTAACCAAAGAAGCAAGGGTAGTTTTTGGAAAGCTGTCCAAAATATTATGCGTCACTGTTGGGAGGATCCACCCGAACAGTTGATCAAATTACTTCGAAATGGACTGCCATGAACCCACAAATGAATGTGTTCAATGGACTTCATCAACAAGCGGTAACAATTATGATATATTTAAGTTAGCGTTTTATTTAATTATACAAATTTCTCTAAATTAGATTTAATTTACGGTTTTATGTAATTATATAGGAGCGCTTACGAGGGAGTGGCTGTAGTGATCTAAACGTCATGCAAACGGCGTTGAACGATTACAGAAAAAACCATCATTCGGTTTTAATCATCAAGCGGCATGGGAGATTGTAAATGACCACGACAAGTGGAAAAAGCAAGTGTTGATGGGTGAAGAACCGTCCGATAGTCATTCGGACAAGAGACGAAAGTCTATCGGAAAACGGCAACTATCAGGCGACTGCCTTTTCCACACCGGACGATACCACCCCCACTAGCCACATGTCGGACCTCAATGAAAATAACAACCCAACGCGGCCCAAATGAAAAGCTAGAAAGCCGCCGCCGCCGAGTCTTCAGGAAAATCATTGGTTGACGAACTCGGGTCATACCGAGCAATGAAATAAGACAAACTCAACCAGTTGGTCACCCTACAATCTTAACAAGGCGAAAAAGCAATGGCGTTTTTAGAGGAACAACGCGAATTGTTTGAGACAAATGAAGTATGACCACGACTTGAATATGTATTCAAAACCACACGACCACCTCAAAGGTAAATCTTTGGAGTTGGTTTTGAAACGTAAAGAAGAAATCGGGCGAAACACAATTGGAGCGGGTTTGGTTTAAGGCGACGCGGATGATGAAGGCGACGAGTAGGATGAAGGCGTTTGTATTTTTATTTTAGTTGATGTGTCTTGTAATTTTTTTTATTTTAATGAGACGGTTTATTTTTTTAAGTTTTACAAACGGTAGTTTTAATTCAAACGGTCATTTTTTAGTAAAAAACGGTAATTAAAAAAAAGGAAAACTAAAAAATATAGATTTCAGTGAAGTGAATTAGTTAAGTGCTATCTACAAAAAAATGAATCGGTGAAGTAAATCAGTGAAGTGATGTGGCAGTGCAGGATTTGTTAAAATCAGTGAAGGAAAAAAAATAACTAAGGTAGCACCATTTGTGCCCTTATGATAAACCAAAGTCTAAAATCCCACATGACACTCAAAGATGACAATCTCATCATCGAGTGTATCATGTGGACATGTCATGTCATTAGTGATTTAAAATGAAAAAAAATTATTTATCTCTCTTGTGCATGACACATGCACTTTGCTCCATGTTTTTCAAACGCTAATAATTTTTTTATATGAACATTGTTTTGGAAAAACAATTACATTAAATTAACAAACATTTTATTATCTTTCCAACGAGTACCATAGTGTTATACAAAAAACGAAAAAAGAAAACGACTTTTTATGTGGTGATTATTAAAAAGAGATACTTAATTATTATAGGGAAAATGGCCAAAATAGCCCGTTGACGGTACGATTTGCCTAAATGGCCCTCTCCCCCCTCTTTGGAGAGACCGGTCACGTTTCCCAACCAGTCTGAACCGTCTCCCGAGAGGCTTCCCATATGAACCAATAAAAAACCAACACCTCATCAGACACTCTCTCTCCTCGCTTTTCTCTCTCCTCTCTCCTCACTCTCTCTCTCCCTTTCTCTCTCCTGAACCCCCTTTCTCTCTCCTGAACCGTCTCCTCACTCTCTCTCTAGTGAGGTATTTTGTTAAATCATATTGGATTTGTCTATCCTAAGATGCTCCGATAGATAACCTAGTTAATATATAGAACAATTTAGAATTCAAGAGAAACTTGTTAAAGCATGCAATATATTTTAACTATAGATAAGAGTTACACTTTTTTTTTTCTTTTAAAGGTTTAAGTTTATATTAAAACCATATTTGATGGGTTTGATTTTTTTTAGCTCAAGGGTAGCACACTGTAATTAGCAAAGAATACAAATAATAAATTTAAATTTTGATGATGGAGTAGGAGATGATGGATTGGGCAGTGCAGACAGTTCGGTTAAAGTCATGTGTACTTTTTTTTAAGTATAGGTTGCGTTGACATGTATATATATATATATACCTTTTTATTTTAAAGCTCGATGGTAATTTATATAGTAACAATCACAAAACTATAGTAACAATCACAAAACTATATATTGACCACATTATAATTACAAAATAAACATATGAAATGTCTTAAAGTTTAGAGACTTTACACTATTTAAAACCACTAAAATTTGACATTTGTCTTAAGAGTCTTAAATAAAGACTCTTTAACTTGTAATATCTCACAAACCAACTAATAAAATGATGACACATGAGTGAAAAAGGCTACTAGAAGCTTGAGTATTCTAGAGTATTTACCTAGATGACAAGCTTGAAGAGTCTTTAAGACTTTTCATACAAATCTAAGACTCTTCTGTACAACACTAAGACTCTAGACAAAAATAGACGCGTCTGTACATTTTTAAGACTTTTCATTTGAACTAAAGACCTTTCCGTACATTACTAAGACTCTTGCCAACTATAGACGCGTCTAGGGTAAATACTCACAAAACTCAAGCGTTTGTTAGTCTTTTTCACCTACGTGTCATCATTTTATTGTTGGTTTGTGGGACTATTACAAGTTAAAGAATCTTTATTTAAGACTTTTGGGACAAATGTCAAATTCTAAGTAGTGTTGGATAGAGTGAAGTCTCTAAACGTAAGACCTTTCATGTGATTATTTTGTAATTATAGGGTGATCAATGTTTAGTTTTGTGATTTTCCCATTTATATATCGTTACAGTAATAATATGATTTTTTTCCAAATGCAATAACTATTTCCTTTTTGTATTTAAAATACTTTGGTATTTCCTATCCATTACTCCGTAACTTATTTTTTTGAACGGTTATTAGGCTAATTTTTATATATATGTTTTTAAATTTAAATTAAACTGTTATGATCGAAAAAATTATGTTTAATTTAAAAAAAAAAATTTAAATAATATGTGGAAGGTAAAGGAGTGATCATGGTGTTATAATGATGTAGAGTCTAAAGAGTGAGTAGGAGGCTGAATTGTCAACTAAGATTGATTGCGTAAATTCATCGTCTTTATTGAGCCCTTCGTCCCACAATTAATAGATCAATACTTGATAATACAATAATTTTGGCCATTCACAACTATTCTAAGTTTATAAAGTTGATTTATTTTATCAAACAATATACTCCGTAACTTTTTTGTTGTTGTAGGTGTTATGGGTTCTTTTATTATAAATAAAAACTTCTATCAAACTTAAGGTTAATTACTTTCAGAACTAAAATAGTTAGCTCAAAGATATTAGTGATTGTATCGCGAATTCTTGTATTTCTTTAATTTTGTAGAACGATAGATAACACTATTTAATTATACAAAATACATTTTTTCTATTAAACTTAACCAAAGATATGAATATTTTATGCACAAAAAAATTACATTATCTTCTATATTAAAACAAAGACACTTCAACAGTGTCTTTGTTTTAATATATATATTGGCCACTAACTTTTATGTTAACTTTATTTTCTGCCACTAACTTTTATGTTAACTTTATTTTCTTCTAATTTGACCATCAAACTTAAACAAATAAACTTTTAGCTTTTAGGATTTAAAACTTTGGCCACTAACTTTTAACTTAACTTTATTTTCTTCCAATTTGACCACCAAACTTTTAGCTTTTATGATTTCAAACTTTGACCACTCAACTTTTTTAAACTTGCATCGCACTTTTGCCAAAATTTTAGCTTTTAGGCTTTCAAACTTTGACCACCAAACTTTTAGCTTTTAGCCGCGAGTATTTTTTTGAAGCCCAGGCGAGAATAACAGTCACTTAATATTATCTTTTACGTCCACGAAACTCTCTACGCAACAGAAGCTCCACAGCGATGCACAATCTTTAACGTCCGCCAAACACTCAACGCAAAATGAGCTCCCGTCGCGTTTCGCACAACAGCCGCACCCGCGGCAAAGCGCGGGCAACTAATACCTAGTTACATATTATAGTCAAGTTTATTAATTTTTGTATTAATACATATCAAACAAACAATTTAGCTATAATATATATTGTATCTACATAAGTGGCAGACCTATATACATCACAAAAGGGTGGGCGCCCGCTTACAAATAAAAGTATAGCGTAATTTATATGCAAAGATCCCGACCGTACTCCTTTAAAGTTCGGTTAAACCCCAGATCGCCTCAAAAAAATAATTTTTCCGTCCGCCACTAATCAACATACTATTTGGAAGGAATAACATCAGCTATAATAGATATCTTCTGGTTAAATGATATATTTCAAATTGTTTTATCGATCAACCATTTAACCGTAAGTACGGAATTCTCGAAAATGAGAAGCTCAAATATATAAATTAACAATCATATATTATTTCTTTGTTTGTAGTCCAAAATGTAACCTTTTAGATCGCATTTTGATTATCGCATTAAATAATCGATAATTAGACATACATTTTTTATGATAGAGACATAGAGGTATAGCTTATTTGTTTTGTTTAACTCTGTGTATTGTTTTGTTTGTGTATATTAATTAATTTATATTTTTTTACACACAGAAACTCTTAATAATTTTTTTTAAGGAAAGTATAATTTTCAAGTCAAATTTACTATTAAGTACGAAAAGTTTTACTATATCATTACCTAGATAAGTATGTATTAGTTTTGTCCAACCCATTTTAAACCAACTTATTTTGCCTCACTAAGTTATAATTCAATCATTTTGTGCCTTGTTAATATAAGGCAAAATAGAATTTATTAATCCCACTTTTTTTTATCGGCAAACAACTTCTTCCATTTCACCAAAATCACAGTTACAACAGGCTAGCAAGATGCTAGACATAGTTTATACACCAATTACATCACCTATTACATAACTACTTACGATTTAGGAACATTAAAAACGAGCCAATCCTCCCAACTCCAAGCGTTTCTCTTCGCCTTATGTTTCGCCCATACAAAGATCATTGTCTGCGCTTCTCTAAAAATTGATTCCGGAACAGCCCTCTTTCCTGAAAAAATCAAGCCGTTTCTAGCCTTCCAAATCGCCCAACACATTGCAGTTGGCCAATAATAATCTCACATAAATTTATTCTTTTCACCAGTCCCACCTTTCAGACATTTTGCTCTCAATGCACCCCCCGTTAACTCACACTAACGTCGTTAGCCGAAACTCACAATTCTAGGCGATTATTCATTGGATTTGAAAGAGGGAATCTAGACGAAGATATTGGTATGTTCAATTACAGAAAAAAACATGGTTCGATGGTTTAATCGTCGGTTCCGGTCATCCCATCCGAGAAGAACATCAACCTACACCCGACGAACCATGCTTATTTCTGTAATTGAACATACCAATATCTTTGTCTCGATTCCCTCTTTCAAATCGGTGAATAATCGTCTAGAATTATGAGTTTCAGCTAACGGCGTTAGTATGAGTTAACGGAGGGTGCATTGAGAGCAAAATATCCGAAAGGTGAGACTAATGGAAAGAATAAACTCAGGTGGGATTATTATCAGCTAACTGTAAAAATGTGAGATTAATAGAGATTCCATTTTGCCTTAATATAATTCCTAAATCCATCAGTGTCTAAGTGACGGCACTTAGAGCATTCACAGTAGATGTTCCATAATAATGTGAGGGGGGCCTCTATATTATATAAAGTGGGTATAAGTGGTTGTGAGTAGAAGAGAGAGAAAATATGTAGATGAGACACTGTTCATCAGTAAATTTGGAGGAGATACTGTTTACACTCCATAATTTTTTAATATTTTTAAAAATGGTTGTGAGTAGAGGAGAGGGAAAGGTAATGATAAAAGTATAAAATAAATATTATTAAATAGAAAAGGAGAGAGAAAGGTAGTGATTTTTAGTGTAATTATAGAGATGGAGATGAAGAATTTACCCTTATACCCTAAATTTTAATAATCTATCAAAACACAAATTTTCTTTCGGAACTATACCACCCAAAAAAATCATATCAAACTCAAAACAAATTAACAATAAAAACAAAAAAAAAAATTCCCCCTAAAATTAGCGCCAAAACCAAAAAAAAATAAATAAAAATCCAATCCCAATTCCCGCCATAAAGTAAACACTAAAACCCCCTAAACACATAAACCCTTACAAGTTACAACCATAGAAAAAAAATGGGGAAGACAAAGAGAGACGAAAAAACAATACTGGCTACTAAAAACCGAGCCAGGAGAATGGTCATGGGATGACCAAGCTGCTAACGGAGGCATATCCAAATGGGACGGTGTCAAGAACCACCAAGCTCTCAAACACCTCAAGTCTGCTCGTATGCATGATCTCTGCTTCTTCTACCACTCAGGCACCAAGTCCCGCTGTATCATAGGGGTCGTAACCGTTGTTCGCGAATGGTACGATGATGAAGGCGGGGCTGGTGGAGCGATTGATGTGAAGGCGGTTGGAGAGATGAGGAGGGTTGTTGATTTGAAAGAGATGAAGGAAGAAGTGAAGATTAATAAGGATTTTGGTTTGTTTAGACAGCCGAGGTTGTCGGTTGTGCCGGTACCGGTTGATGTTTGGGAGAAGGTTTGTGAGTTGGGTAATGGGTATGAAGGTGATGGTGTTTGTGTGGCGAAGGATGATGATAAGGATGAAGAGGTTTAAGGAGGGTTTTTGTTTGTTTAGATGATTATGGTATGGATATAGTGTTGGTTGTTTACTAGGTGTTTGATGATTTGGTTTGGTGAATATAAGTTAGAATCATTGTGTTTCAATCACTCTATGTCTATAGTTTATGCAAGAAGTGTGTTTTGCTTGATTGCTTTAGGAATTATATTATAAAAATGCTATTGTTCATTTTAGAGCAAGTGTAATGGTTTTACCTTTATAATTAAAAGGCAAGGAAACTCAAAACTATATTTTTGCTATCGCTAAAAATAGGTTGACAATGGGGTTGTATATTTGATTATTTTCATTATATTTTTTCACAACCAAAAGGATAGAATTTTCGGTTCGGTTTTCGTTCAAGTCAGATTGTGGTGAGGAATATAATAACATACAATACCATAACAAAAATACATAGTCGTTACATATTACAAAACACAGAATGAAAATATGATTATCATTCGAACTGAAAAAAAACCATGAAAAATGTTATCATTTTTTACACTATGCTCTAACCAACATCAAAGATCCTTAAACCACTCGGGACTAAATTGTCTTAGTATAACGCAATAATCATAATTATATAATTAGTTGTAAAAAATAAAACAACAGTTAAATATAGTTTAAGGACGTGATTATGATGTTTGAAGTTGTAGCAACCCCTTAATGATATGATCTGGTGCCATAAATTTTTTTGGATATTTAAGCAATTACTGCTAAATTTATAAAAATAAAATAAAATAACGCTTTTGTGAATAATATAGTCATATAGAGATGGTTTGTTAAACGAAAGTAAAAGCATGGTAAATCGGACTAAAATATTCGGTGAAGTGAACTACTATTTTTTTAATGATTTTACTCTTATATTATTAGTTTGTCGCAATTGGTATGAACCATTTATTTGGCCCCTTGGTAATCAGACAATTTAAAGTAGAACATTTTTGTTGAACCACTAAAACTTGACCGGTTACAAATCATGTAGTCAATAGTTATTGTGGATTCTGTGTATTCGAAATTTATGCTTGTTTATTATACTATACTTAGTAATAGACAAACTTAATGAATAGTAACTATATTATTATTTTATTCATAGTATTTTATTCAAACATTATACTATATTAGTTTTAATATTATTATATTATATACTATTAATATAAATAACATAATATTATGTAATTTATTAAACAGTGTTTTAATATTATTATATTATATATAATTAATATAAATAACATAATATTATGTAATTTCGTTACAAATTTCATGTGTTACCTTATGTGTAGATTTCTTTGTTTTTTTACGTTTACAACTAAAATGGAATCTCGATTGTATAATTCATTGATTGATCAACACCTCATCTAAATCTCGATTGTAAAACGCGCAACGCGCGTGATTTTATACAACTAGTTTGTTAAATTGAGGAAATCACCATACTGGATTTCATTAGTTTGAAGTATCAAAATCGATTTTGTTGCATAACTTTCATTCCATCATACGTTAATCGTACATTTAAACTAAATATAAAATTAGGTAATGGTTCAACACGCCGCAACGTGCATAGGTTATAAAACCAGTTTTGTTTAAAAATGAAAATCTGAATAGCAGGAAGCTAGACAAAAACAACAAAAACGATCCTAAACCACAGACCTAAGAGATACCGGTCCCACTAAAAATGAATCTCACTAAGGTTGAAATATAGTCAACAAACCTTTTTTGTTTTTCTTTACTCGTTAAACCCTTCATCTTCTATTTAATGTTGAAAACCAAAGTAATGCAGTTTCAAAAACAATCAGATGGCTCAAGAACCATTTATTAATCAAACTCTTAAAAAGAACCAACAATGTTTAAGAACAACATTCTTCATATTCAGTAATCAACAGAAACTAAAAAACAATAAACCCTACATGTCTTAGTTATACTAAACAATTAAAAGATAAAGATAGAAATTATAATTCAATTCAAATAATAATAAAAGATAAACTTCCATTCAAACGATAACCACCATGCATCATACCCCTCGCATTCTCGAAAAAACTTGTCATCAAGTTTTACTTTCACACAAAAGTCACATGGGACGAAGGGAACATCTACCCGATTCATATTCATTATTGTCACAACCCGCCTATGCAATTCAATTTCGCGGATCAACTCGTCCAACTCGGGACATGTACCGCCAGGGTCGAATGGAGTATTGGACCACATCTCGTGCATTATTGACTTGACCCGCTCAAATAATTTTGCTTCAACTAGACAATCATGAAGTTGTAAACCATAGACCTCATTGCATTTTTGCATAAATGGCCGTGAAATTATTTAAATTTGTTTTTCATTTTGTTCAACTTGAGGAAGATCACATAATAAATGACTTTGTCCGTCTTCTGATACATATACCAACTTATGGAACGAGTGCTTACTCAACACGTTTTGATATACCTCATAATTTAGAGTCCCTTAATAAATGGACAATTCCAAAAGTGGAATATAAACAAATTTATAAACTTGGAACTTTTGAAAAAATTGGTTTAAAACAGGTAGTAAAAACTACTTATGGAACAAGTGCTTACTCAACACGTTTTTTTATCTTATGGCATCAATCATATTGGTTACTTGTTTTATTTTATTTTCCTTCTTTCATTCATTTTGCCATTATTAGGAAATGGCCAAATGGGTCCATAGTTATATGGTGTGAAGATGCTACTACTTCAGGCTTCAGGGAATTCAAGGTCCACTAGCCCAATAACTTCAGTTGCGATGTGTTTACTAGCGGTATTAAAAGAAAAAAGAATAAAAAAAAACAAAAATGGGTTGTATAGGGGTCGAACGAAGGACCTTTTCGTTGGTTCGCGGTTTAAACTAAAAACCGCGAAACTCGGACCATAAGCACCCCTAATACCACTACACCAACTTAACACTTAATAATATAGTTTTCAACAAACTTTATTTATGAGGTCTTAGAAAAATTTAATATACCACTCCTAAAATCATAAAATATTAGGGTCTGGGACCGCGACCCACTCTATGTGGGTCCGACCCTGTGAACAATGGTGCACGTTGGCTTTAGCATTTGATTACATTGGTACTTTTTTTGTTGCAATATTGCCTTTAGCACCTTGCTAAAGGCTTGGTGAATGGTGGTTGGACAAAGGTTTCATTTTGATGGAGAAAAAAAAAGCTAAATGGGTTTATTAAGTTCTTTATTAGTGTCAGTGAATATTTAAACTAAACTACTATTTCACAAGAACATAATGATTTTAATTAAAAATAAACAAAGAAAAAAAAGTTTGATCGTCTGAAGAAATCAAGGGCCACACGGCCCACTCCAATCAAGCGGCAAAATGACCTTTGGCACCATGGCGACCACCCTTGATTTGGCCGTAATGGTTTCACGAGAATCTTTGAGCTGATGTGGAAGGCTTTGGTGCCTCACCATCCTCTGCTACTCATAGTCTTATATTAATATCGGTTATATTGTAATTTGTAAAATGAATACCTTTGTACAAACATTAACATGTTTGTACAAAGGATTAGACCATGTATTATGTTTTATTTTTTTCACCACCACACCATAAAGTGACTGCTACATCACCTAACCACTTTCACTCATTTTTTTACTGCACCATGATCATTTTTTAAACATTACCTATTTATTTAAATGTTAATTTTAATATAAACTATTATCCTATATGTTAATGTTTGAAGTTTATGAGAAGTGGGTTCGACAACTGTCCACTAGCTGTTCGTACTTTTTTATTTTTATATTTTGATAGTGTGGTTAGTTTGGTTTATTGTTGTTTTTATTTTTTTCTCCTTCGTTGATGTTTCTCACGTGTGTTGTCTTTTTTACTTAGCACACGTGCCTCCATGGGTGACTAAGCTAATTGATTTTTTTTTTGTTTTTGGTGACACAGTAAAAACATTTTTACATTGGGGGGGGGTGGGGGGGGGGGGGGGCAGTTTTCAATTTGTGCTTTTGGTGAAACCGCAATCTCAGGTTGCGGATTATGCTGACGTGGGACATCTGATTGGTGAAATCGCAATCTCAAGTTGCGGATTATGCTAACGTTGTGACATCTAATTGTTGAGATGGAAATGATACAATGACTACCTTGTCCATGTAGGCATAAACCGCACGCGGTTACACCGAATGCAAAAATCCTTTTCTAACTGTAAGACTCGATTTTTTTTTTTTTTTAAAAGACATGTAAGTAGTACTTAAACCATAACCATTAGATAAACGTAATCAACATCTTGTCCATCAACCTACACGCAACTAGCCACATTAGTTTTATTTACAAAGATATTGTTCTAATTGGCTACCATGGAAATCTATGACCCATTTCAAAAGACATGTACAAAACATATTGACAACTTGTTAAATGACTCAAAGATCTTCTACTACCATGGTACCCAACCCCAAAAGAACTTGAGCGTGCATAGTCGACCTCCCTTGAGACTTGATCTTCATTCATGAGCTTTACCTAAAACCAATTCAATCAAACAACATTAGTATGCTAAAACCATGTTATCATCTTAACCTTGGAAAGACAAGTGTTTCCATGAAACCATGGAAACACAACTTCTACCATTCAACCCGTTAAGGGCAATTCCACCTTTTTGACCCATTAAGGGTACTTCCACTATTTTGACCCGTTAAGGGTACTTCCACTAATTTGACCCGTTAGGGTACTTCTACCATGAAAAGTCATTCTACTAGTTTGCACTTGTGTGACCACAAGTGCTTCCTACCACTTTCCATTCAACAATTTCATCCACAACAACATATACATAACTAATATGACTATAAAAAATCATAACTAATTAGTTGGTGGTAACCAACTTACCTTTGTTGTAAGCACCTTGCTCCTTGTGATCACTTGTACCTTCAACCTTCACACCTACATAGTGAAGGAATTCATACTTTAGCTTTTTCCTACTTTACCCTTTACCATTCTTGGTTTAAGGTGGATAACCTATCATATCTTCATAGTCACATACATTATCATCATGTTTACCATTCAATTCCCACAATTTCACCTATACTAGCATGTTAGGCATTTCATCATACAAGTGGTGTGCATATTCATACATTCATGTGGTTATACTATTTCAAGACACAACACCCCCAATCCTACACTTATATTTACAATTTACTCTTCCATTTAGCAACAATACTAAATCACATAAAGCTTTCTTGGTGTTGAGGTCCTGTTGACTTTTAAAAGTCAACATAAAACCTTCATCCCAACACCCAATTAGCCCTTTTTACAATTCAGCCCTAAAACAAGAATTAACATACAATCTCTTTAAATTTACACTACTTCACATAGCAAGCATGCCTTTCTAACCACAACAAGTAATTATCACAACATAATCATACAATCCATCCTACTACATACAAACTCATTAAACTTGATTCTACAACCCACCAAGATGATTAGCACCACTAGAGGGTTAATAATTCAAGAACATGCAGGGACTCAAGGGTGATTTCTTACTCCAATTTGTAGCTATGGAGGCTGATTTGGAGACCTCTTTGTCGCCCCCCTCTCTCTCCCTGCGTACTCTTTTCTTTTCTTTTCTAAAACCCCCAATTTTTCCTTCTAACCCCTTATTTAGTTAGCCTTTCAAATCTTCCCAAGACCCACCCCTCAAGATGAGTGTTGATTCATGTTTAACCCTTCCCCTTTTACCAACTAAGTTTCTACCAACTAACTAAGTAGCTAACTTGGTTAGTTTTATTTTTGTTACATGTACAACTACTAATGCACCACTTACTACTAGGGGTACAACATCTACCTACATACATATACACGCATACATACATACACATACTTATACACTTATACACATAGGTATATAATTATATATAATTTCCACCATACTATTATTAGTTAACATCTTTGGGGTGTTACAAGTCTACCCCCCTTAAAAGAGGTTTCGACCCCGAAACCTAGATACGTACCGAATAGAGCCGGATAGTGCTTCCGCATTTCTTCCTCGGATTCCCACGTAAGATCCGAACCCTTCCGATGTTGCCATTGAACCAAAACTTGGTTGATGGTCTTATTTCGCAACCGCTTCACCTTGGAATCTCTTATAGCTACGGTTTTTCTACATAATTCAACTTATCGTCTATCTCTATGTCTTCAAGAGGCACGTACGCGGTTTCATCTGCGAGACACTTCCGTAACTGGGACACATGAAAGGTGTCATGGATCCCACTCAAGGATGGCGGTAGCTCCAACCGGTAAGCCACTTGCCCGACCCGTGCCAGAATTTTGAAGGGTCCTATATAACGCGGGCCTAACTTCCCGCGCTTACGAAATCTGATAATGCCCTTCCAAGGGGAGACTTTTAGTAATACGAAATCTCCCACTTGAAATTCGATCGGGCGTCTTCTACGATCCGCATACGCCTTTTGTCGGTCTTGAGCGGCTTGAATTCTAGCCCGTATTAGGCTAATTTTTTCGTTAGTGAGGGCCACCAAGTCACTTGGAGCTAACTCCCGCTGACCCACTTCTCCCCAACACACGGGGTTCTACATTTTCTACCGTATAACATCTCAAATGGTGCCATTTGGATGCTACTGTGATAACTGTTATTATAAGAGAATTCCACCAAGGGTAAGTGTTCATCCCAACTGCCCCCAAAATCTAAAACACATGCCCTCAACATATCTACGAGGGTTTGAATGGTTCTTTCGGTTTGTCCGTCAGTTTGAGGGTGGTAGGCGGTACTAACTAACAACTTTGTACCCATTTCTTCTTGAAACCTCCTCCAATACCGGGATGTGAATCGAGTGTCTCGATCCGACACAATAGATACGGGTACACCATGCCGGGATATAATCTCATTCACATATATTTCTGCCATCCGTTCGGAGGTGTAGGCCTCCCGAATAGCCAAAAAGTGCGCGCTTTTTGTAAGCCGGTCCACCACTACCCAAATTGCATCGTAACCCTTCCTTGTCTTTGGCAATTTTGTCACGAGATCCATAGTGATCTCTTCCCACTTCCACACCGGGACCTCGAGTGGTTGTAACTTCCCATAAGGCTTTTGGTGTTCGGCTTTGACTTGAGAACAGGTCAAACACTTCTCCACATACTTAGCGATGTCGCGCTTCATTCCCGGCCACCAATAGTCTCTCTTTAGGTCCCGATACATCTTGGTTGCTCCCGGGTGGATCGAGAACCGGGACTTGTGGGCTTTATCAAGTAATGAAGCCTTGACTTCACATGTCCAAGGAACCCATACCCGCCCATATCGGGTCTTCATCCCATCCGCATTTTCTTCCAACTTGTCTATCATCCCTTTCATTCTTATCTTCTTTGGGTCGTTGGCTTGCAAGGCCTCGACTTGGGCCTTTCGTATCTCACCCCAAAGGGTAGGTGTAATTACAACACCCAAGGCCTTAACTTGAATCGGGGGTGGGTATTCCTTCCGACTTAGAGCATCGGCCACCACATTAGCCTTCCCCGGGTGGTACACAATGTCACAATCATAATCCTTGATTAACTCTAGCCACCTCCGTTGCCTTATGTTGAGGTCTTTCTGTTCGAAGAAATACTTAAGGCTTTTGTGATCGGAGTATATGGTGCATTTTGTCCCATACAGGTAATGCCTCCAGATTTTCAACGCAAATACCACGGCCCCCAACTCCAAATCGTGGGTTGGGTAATTACATTCATGGGGTTTGAGTTGTCTTGACGCGTAGGCGATGACCTTCCCCCGTTGCATCAAAACACACCCCAACCCTTGATGCGAGGCATCCGTATAAACTACAAAATCATCTGACCCTTCAGGCAAGGTCAGAACAGGCGAACTAGTCAACTTCTCTTTTAGCACTTGAAAGGCTCTTTCTTGGTCTTCGCCCCAAACGAACTTTACATTCTTCTTTGTCATCCGGGTCAACGGTAGTGCCACCTTTGAAAAGTTTTGGATGAATCTCCTATAATAACCGGCTAGGCCCAGAAAACTTCGAATTTCGCTTGGGTTCTTGGGAGAAACCCATTCCACCACCGCCTTCACCTTCGAAGGGTCTACTGAAATGCCCCTTTCATTCACTACGTGTCCCAAAAACTGGACCTCCCTCAACCAAAAGGCACACTTAGAAAATTTAGCATAAAGCTTTTCCTTTCTAAGCGTCTCAAGGACTTCCCGTAAATGATCCGTGTGATCCGATTCACTTCGGGAGTAGATCAAAATGTCGTCTATGAATACTATCACGAAACGATCCAACATCGAACGACATACTCGATTCATTAAATCCATGAATGCGGCCGGAGCATTTGTCAACCCGAAGGACATTACTAGGAACTCGTAATGTCCATACCGAGTCCTAAACGCCGTTTTGGCCACATCTTCTTCCTTTACCTTCAATTGATGGTAGCCGGAGCGAAGATCAATCTTTGAGAACCAACTCGCCCCTTGTAGTTGATCGAATAGATCGTCAATACGGGGTAAGGGGTAGCGGTTCTTTATTGTTAATTTATTCAATTCCCGGTAGTCTATGCACATCCGCATAGACCCATCCTTCTTTTTCACAAACAAAATAGGGGCTCCCCATGGGGACACACTCGGGCGTATGAAGCCCTTATCAAGTAGCTCTTGAAGTTGTGTCATCAACTCCCGGAGTTCGGTGGGTGCCAACCTATATGGTGCTTTTGCAACGGGTTGTGCCCCCGGCACCAACTCGATTTTGAACTCTACTTCACGTTCGGGAGGAAGTCCCGGAAGATCATCCGGAAACACATCCCGAAACTCATTAACAATCGGTACATCTTCAATCTTGGGGGTGGTGATAGTGGTATCAACCACATAGGCCATAAACGCCTTTCCCCCATTACGCACATGCTTCATGGTTTCCACCAAGGTACACAACTTGGCTTCAACTTTTCTATCCCCGATAAAACTTACCCTCCTCCCGCTAGGTGTGGTGACGTACACGGTTTTGTTTTTACATTGGAATTCCGCGTGGTGTTTAGACAACCAATCCATGCCTATCACCACTTGGAACTCCCCCATAGGCATGGGTACCAAATCTACCCCGAAATCCTCCCCTTCTATCGTGAGAGTACAATTTCTACATATATTGTGTAACAAATAATTCTTACTATCCGCAATTTCTACTTCTAAGGGGATCGGCATCTTTTCTATAATGAAAGTGGGATGGTAGATCACTTTGGTAGACACAAAAGACCTACTTGCTCCCGTATCAAACAACACGTACATAAAAGTATTGTTGACTAATAACATACCCGACACCACCTCGGGGTGGTTCTTTGCTTCTTCCGTGGTGATTTGGAACATTCTTCCACGAGCCTTTGAAGTTTCATTCTTCTTTCCCTCTTTCGGTGCCTCCTTCTTGAGCTTGGGACAATCCGCCTTGAAGTGCCCGGGTTCATAACAATGATAACACAACTGAACCGGACTAGGGCATTTATAAAACGGATGTCCCGCCTTCCCACAATTGTAGCACGTCTTTTGCGCCAAGCGGCATTCCCCCGTATGAGATTTCCCGCATGTTTTACAACTCGGTACTTCACCCTTCTTAGGATCCTTCTTGCCCTGTTCGTGCCCCTTAGCCTTCTTTGGCGACTCCCAAGTCTTTTCAGCCTTCCTCTTTTCACCCCGTTGCTCTTGGCGTTTTAATTCCGTCTCTCGTTCACGAGCCCAATCAATGAGTTCACCCAATGTGTTGCATTTCGATGCAGTGATAAACTCCCGGTATTCCGCCCTTAACATGGCATGATACCTGTTAATCTTCATCCGTTCCGTTCCCACCAATTCTGGACAAAACTTCATTTTGTCAAGAAATATGTTCGTGATCTCATCAATGGTCTCATTCTTCTGGCGGAGGTGCAGAAACTCTTCCTGAATGCGATCAATTGCAGTTTGGGGACAATGATGCTTCAGGAAGGGCTCCTTGAACTCCGCCCATGTCATGCTTCTCACTTGTTCTTGCCCCACCTCCTTGCTATAACTATCCCACCAATCCTTTGCACGGAGTCGTAGCTGACCCGTGGCAAACATCACCTCATCTTCGCCTTCACAATGGCTTCGCGCAAATACCCCTGTCCGAGATCCACCTTAGACATTCAAGTGGATCTATCTCTCCGTTGTATACCGTAGGGTTGCATGACATAAAATTACGATAAGTACACCTCTTAGCATTCTTGGAGCCAGACGACCCCTCTTCAATCAACTTCTTTAGTTCGTCAAACCTACTTGTCATCATACCCTCCATTATCCCCACTACATTCGATTCCACCTCTTGTGTTATCTTGGCAAGGTTAGCAGTCCATGCCTTACCCATCTCCGTGGCAATCAGTTCTTTTATCATCCCTTGGTGTTCATGCTCCCTAGCGGAGTTATCCCCTTCTTCTACCATTTTCTGAAATAACAACAAACATTCAACACGCATACTACATCATAGTATTTCAATCATCATCTATACTTTCTAAAATTTCTACTCCCAATACTTGGGTCACCACACTTTCCACCAATTTCACACTAGGATGGTAATTCCACAT
Organism: Ambrosia x helenae; assembly: GCA_030844895.1. Taxonomy (NCBI): domain Eukaryota; kingdom Viridiplantae; phylum Streptophyta; class Magnoliopsida; order Asterales; family Asteraceae; genus Ambrosia; species Ambrosia x helenae. The sequence continues at coordinate 45,071 of JAUTDX010001356.1, read as the reverse complement.
GTTTATATGTTATCGCACCCTTAATACATTCCCACATAAAGATATGATAACAACCGATGCAGAAATGGAAATAAATAAATTTTTTTTTTTTTTTTTTTTTTTTTTTTGTCTACCGTAACCCTACGGTACCACCGTAAGGTTACGGTGGCCTGATGGTCTATTTTCCACCGTATGGCAGCAAGAACCCACCGTCAACATCCTGAGGCTACCGTAAGGTTACGGTATCCACCGTAAGGTTACGGTGGCCTCTGCAACTTTTTTTTTTTTTTTTTCCACTTTCTACCTTTCTACTTCACCATTCCTTTGGCCATCTTGTATCCAAGATTTTTCCACATTACAAGAGTTTATTAACTAGCCCTTTCGCCCATTATTCCCACACATACCTTGATCAAGTCTCGGATCGAATGCACGCCCCCCCCACGAGCTTTCGGTTTGAGTTCAAGCACCTCATGTGTTCGATTCGCTCAAACCTTGGCTCTGATACCAACTTGTAAGACTCGATTTTTTTTTTTTTTTAAAAGACATGTAAGTAGTACTTAAACCATAACCATTAGATAAACGTAATCAACATCTTGTCCATCAACCTACACGCAACTAGCCACATTAGTTTTATTTACAAAGATATTGTTCTAATTGGCTACCATGGAAATCTATGACCCATTTCAAAAGACATGTACAAAACATATTGACAACTTGTTAAATGACTCAAAGATCTTCTACTACCATGGTACCCAACCCCAAAAGAACTTGAGCGTGCATAGTCGACCTCCCTTGAGACTTGATCTTCATTCATGAGCTTTACCTAAAACCAATTCAATCAAACAACATTAGTATGCTAAAACCATGTTATCATCTTAACCTTGGAAAGACAAGTGTTTCCATGAAACCATGGAAACACAACTTCTACCATTCAACCCGTTAAGGGCAATTCCACCTTTTTGACCCATTAAGGGTACTTCCACTATTTTGACCCGTTAAGGGTACTTCCACTAATTTGACCCGTTAGGGTACTTCTACCATGAAAAGTCATTCTACTAGTTTGCACTTGTGTGACCACAAGTGCTTCCTACCACTTTCCATTCAACAATTTCATCCACAACAACATATACATAACTAATATGACTATAAAAAATCATAACTAATTAGTTGGTGGTAACCAACTTACCTTTGTTGTAAGCACCTTGCTCCTTGTGATCACTTGTACCTTCAACCTTCACACCTACATAGTGAAGGAATTCATACTTTAGCTTTTTCATACTTTACCCTTTACCATTCTTGGTTTAAGGTGGATAACCTATCATATCTTCATAGTCACATACATTATCATCATGTTTACCATTCAATTCCCACAATTTCACCTATACTAGCATGTTAGGCATTTCATCATACAAGTGGTGTGCATATTCATACATTCATGTGGTTATACTATTTCAAGACACAACACCCCCAATCCTACACTTATATTTACAATTTACTCTTCCATTTAGCAACAATACTAAATCACATAAAGCTTTCTTGGTGTTGAGGTCCTGTTGACTTTTAAAAGTCAACATAAAACCTTCATCCCAACACCCAATTAGCCCTTTTTACAATTCAGCCCTAAAACAAGAATTAACATACAATCTCTTTAAATTTACACTACTTCACATAGCAAGCATGCCTTTCTAACCACAACAAGTAATTATCACAACATAATCATACAATCCATCCTACTACATACAAACTCATTAAACTTGATTCTACAACCCACCAAGATGATTAGCACCACTAGAGGGTTAATAATTCAAGAACATGCAGGGACTCAAGGGTGATTTCTTACTCCAATTTGTAGCTATGGAGGCTGATTTGGAGACCTCTTTGTCGCCCCCCTCTCTCTCCCTGCGTACTCTTTTCTTTTCTTTTCTAAAACCCCCAATTTTTCCTTCTAACCCCTTATTTAGTTAGCCTTTCAAATCTTCCCAAGACCCACCCCTCAAGATGAGTGTTGATTCATGTTTAACCCTTCCCCTTTTACCAACTAAGTTTCTACCAACTAACTAAGTAGCTAACTTGGTTAGTTTTATTTTTGTTACATGTACAACTACTAATGCACCACTTACTACTAGGGGTACAACATCTACCTACATACATATACACGCATACATACATACACATACTTATACACTTATACACATAGGTATATAATTATATATAATTTCCACCATACTATTATTAGTTAACATCTTTGGGGTGTTACACTAACACTCTATTTGCACAAAAAATTCAACTGCGCCACAAAAAACAATAAAAAAAATCTAAACTAATTATTGTCTAGCAATTTATAAGTGTTTATTTTTTTATTTTCCTGTCTTTTGTGCTTCTGTTTTAGACTTCTTTGTGGTTTCAAGTTGTCGATCAGTCTTTTAGGTTGGTTTTAATCCACATGCATTTGTAGTTGCTTTGTGGTTTTGCTTTTTCGTTGGTAGGGAAGTTTTTTTCGGTGGTTTTTTGAATGTGTGTGTTTTGTTTCTCCTGTGGTCCTTTCGATTCTTTTTCACCGGTTGTTTTTTTGTTTTTGTATGGTTTTGAATATTTGATGGTTTAGATGTTGATGCTTGCCATTTCTATGTATAAATGTTTTAAGTTTTGCTGTGTGTCAGCCTGTCAGGCATGTTCTCTTGTAATTTTTTTGTGGAGTGTTTTTGTTTTTAGCTATTTGTTTGGTGTTTTAAATTGCTTTAAATTTGGTGTTTTTGTTTTTATGTTTTAAATTTGTAAAATGAATACTTTTGTAAAAAACAATAATTTATGAGAAAGTATACGATATAAAGTTTATTAACGTGAGAAGAATAAGAAGTCACCAGGTGATACCATGTGTCAATTTAACCAAACCCCAGTTAACCTAACCAAACTATAATTAATCTTAATCTCAGTTAAACCCAAGGCCAATACAGACTTTTATTACGTAACTGATTACTATAATCACGTTCGTTATTTTTGTAAACGATTTTTTCAAATCAGAATTTGAATTTTAGAACACCAGACGATCACACACATTACGATTCAATCTCAATTCAATCATCACAATTACAGTTAACTCGATTAATTCATCATGTTCGGTACGTATCTTCATAGTTAATTAAATCAGTTTTTAGTAGTTTTTTGTTTAGTTTTTTATTTTGTTTATCAGATTTAAACTTGTCTGTTGATGAGCAGAGCGTTTCCGCTGAGAATTCAAATCCTGTTCCTGATAATATTGCTTTTCATGGTATAGATCATCATGCTTTGTTTTTGACACAATTTTGAATCTGTGTTTTAATGTTGATTTTTTGTTAACATGATGTTTTTGTGTGTATTCAGACTTGATCAAATATACTAACCAGGATGTTGATATTCATAGTTTGAACGGTATTTTAATTTTTTTTGAATATCATATTTCAATAAGTGCGTTTAACTTAGATAATAAGTGTGTTTAAAATGTACCTATTTTGATATTGATCCTATATAAGTGCGTTTAAATTAGATAATAAGTGCGTTTAAAATGTACCTATTTTGATATTGATCCTATATGAGCACGTTTAAGACAGACCTTATTAAATAGACCCACTGCTTTGAAATAGACCTTACCAAACAGACCCACTCATGAATCATTTTGTTATGACTGAATTACAAGTTTTGTCCTTTAAGTTTATACCAAATTTCAACGGATGTCCTTTAACTTTTTAATTGACTGGTTTTGTCCTTTATCTTTTAAAATCTTGCACGTTACGTCCTTTGACACTAACCCAGTTAGATTTTAACTGAAATGTGAGGGTAAAATCGTCTTTCTACTATTCTAGGGCCTACTTTGGTAATTAAGTTAAAGTTTTGGACAAAATGTAAAATTTAAAATTAATATAAAACCCCTTCCCTCTCTCTTAATACCTGCAGCCACCAGAACCTACCACCACCACCTGCCGCCGACCACTACCTGCCCGACGACCACCACCACTACCTGCCGCCGACCACAACCACCACCTTCCCGACCACCACCCCTTCCATTCCATTCTATGAAACCAAACCCTGACCCTAATACAAAGCAGATCAGACCCACAACCACCACCACTTGCGCGATGACCACCACCACCTGCCCGACGACCACAACCTACCACCACTTGTGTGACAACAAACCATGCCCCTGCCCTCCTCTTTCTTGATGCTCGAAGAAAACCCCAAACCCACCCACACCATCTTAGACACAGATCTATAGAGAGAGAGGGGTCGAAGAGAGAGAACAGAAAGGAGAGAGAGGGAAACCGGAATAAAAGAAGATAAGGAGATGGTGGTGGTTCACGGCGACGACGTTTGTTTCATCAGGTTGTCGGCAAACACAGGTATTAACCTGACACAGCGGCGGTGGCTGGGATCTAGGGTTCTAAGGGTGGTTTGGGTTATGGTGTACGATGGAGAGGGTGAATTGGGAGGATGTTATGTCATGTAGAAATGGTACGGTGATGGTGTAGCTAGGTTTTTCAGTGGCGAAGGTAGAGTGGTGGCTGTGGTGGTGATGGGTGGTTACAGCGGTGAAGGTGGAGGTGTGTGACGGTGGTTGGTGTGGGATGGGTGGTGGGTGGCAGGTGGTGGTGTCGGTGGCAGGTGGTGGGTGGTGGTGCAGCAGGTAAGTTGGGGGAGAGAGATGTGAGAAAGAAAGGGGTATGTGTGAATATATAAGTTTTTATAAATGGGTGAAAAGACAATATTACCCTCCACTTAACGATAAAAATTAACTGGGTTAGGCTCAAAGGACAAACCGTGCAAGATTCTGAAACGTAAAGTACAAAACCAATCAATTTTAAAGTTAAAGGACATCCGTTGAAATTTGGTATAAACCTAAAGGACAAAACTTGTAATTCAGTCTTTTGTTATTATTAAACTAAGTTGATATTCCAACACTAATACCAAATAAAAAAAATTGGTTGACCAATCTAATCATAAACTAGTATATGATGAAATGTCGGTAACAAACATAAAAGTCAAAATCAACAACTTATAAATCTATAAGTACATAAAAGAAACCAAATTTACATCTAATGAGATCCAACAATAATATTATTGATTGGGATAAAGATGAGCTTAACAAAAAGCCCTACAAATCCCATCACAACGAAACTGATAGCCATACGAACTGCTACCTTGGAGAATTCTGTAAACAATCAAATAAAATATCTAGATCAGCTACAACATATCTATATCAGGAATTTAATTGAATAGGATTGAATCGAGTCAACCAAAAGATAAATTGTGTAGTGCGTACCTTTGCGATCAGGCTTGTGGCATTTTTCAACTTGTGATTAGCAATAGTATCTTCCTCTATTTTTCATAAAAAGCCACATCAGTGCTATATTTAGGAAAAAGAAATCATTTTCAATACTATATTCAGGAAAACACTTATAGAACCTTACCACTTGAAAATGGAAAATTTTTGAAACATATTTTGCTATCTTGATCAGATGATTATCCCTAACCAGTACGCACATATTTGGCAGCTTGATCAAATGTTGGTTGTCAGCAAGCTTCCCCAGTTTGATATATAAAATTCATTCTTATTGTAGAGAAATAATGAAAACCACCAAAACTACGCACATGCATACACACAAACACACATAGACACACATACACTAATATCGTTAGCAGCCATAAACTTCAGAAAAATCAGTACTAGAAAAGAAATAAAGACAACATGAGGTCATCCCAGTCCTAGCACATCACCATGACTTCCTGAAACTTAGCAAGGTAAATAGCAGATAATACAATTCTAGACTTCAACCTAAAGCATAGCCACGAAGCATAAAATTATAAAATTTATATAGCATAAACTAACCAGAAAGATTTCATAGGTTTGATAATTGTAATATGTAGGGGCTGAAGCCTGAAAGAAGATCAACTAACAATTTTACCTTCTTAAGTACTATATGGGTGTGTAAATGTGTATACAAGTTTTGGTTTACATACATAGTATTAAAATGTTTACTCAAATCTTCATGCTATAGTTTTACACATACAGAATCATACAAAAGGCATAATCAACACATGTTTGCACTGCTTGACCTAACACCGAAGTGATAGGCCGGTAAAACTTAACATGACCTAGTTAGGGGGCGGGGTGCTACTCCTATAGCGCTATACATGTTAAGGGGGTTGTATGCTAAGCGGCATTTGTGTGTAAAGTCTAAATTCTAGCATGGCATAGTTTATAAGCATGTTTAGTAGATTGAGCATGTGATTATGAAAGTGTTTAGTGTATGTTTGCATAGGATACATGTTGAGCCCTAAAAGTGTTAAAGAGTAAAAAGGGGACAAGTATGAACTCACCTTAGGGTGCGTTTTTTAAGTTCCCGAAATGGGTCTTGAGAGAAACTTTAGCTCCGATTAACTAGAGTTGGAAAGGAATGAGTTTTAGATTCGAGGGTTGTTTTAGTAAGTTCAAGAGTGTCATGCATGCCTTTAAGGCGAACCAAAACACAAATCATCTTTAAGATGATTCGGATGGTCAAGAGCTAAAGTTAATAACCAAGCACAAAACCACCATGTAGGCGATTCGGATGGTATGAGTTAGAGTTGGGAATGTGAATCCATTTTAAGAGTGTTTCATGCCGTGACCACTTTGTTTATAGATTAAACATGGGTCTTAGACAAGGGATTTTCCCATTCTTGTATGGAATGAATCCAAATTACAAGAAGGGTCAAGAGATTGGTAAGGTAGGGATGTATCCACAAACCTTCCAAGTTAATAGATTAGAAGAGTTTTGAAAGTATATGTTTTAGTATTTACAAAATATAACTAGAGGATTAAAGTAGTGTATGGTGACTTAGTTTGGAAGAGCCTTGGCTTTCCTTTATCAACTATTAACCATAGCACAAGTCCATCCAACATTAAGTTGTTGGTGAACTTGGTTGGTATCACTTCAACTAACCTTCTAGTGCATAAAAAACAATAAAAGATGAACCACCTTTGAGGCCTCATTTTGGTGTCCTACTCATTTGCCATAGCAAACAAGAGTTAGGTCCTAGAGGTTTCTCCAAGGGATTAGAAGAAGAAAAGTAGTGAAGAAAGAAGAAGAAAGTCGGAGTTTAAAATGAGAAAACTCACTTGGAAGTGGGTTTCCAACACTTGGGATTTGTTGAAGAATTTGGAGGTTTAGAGAGGATTTGGGGTAAGGAAAGTGTTTAGGAGGTGGGGAGAAGGGGTATTTATAGTTTGGGTAAAGTAGTTGGGTAATTAATGGAGTAAATAAGGTGGTTAAGAGTGAATTAGATGGGAGATATATCTCAAAAGAAAAAAAATAATAATAAATAACTAAAAATAAAAAAACGAACGACAATATTGGAAACAATGTTGTATGTTGGAGCAGTTAATCACGTTTTTTTAACTAGAAAGTATTATTAATAAAGAAAATATATATGTTTTATTTAAAAAAAAAATATACATTAAGATCTTAACTAAAGGAATTTCTTGTTAGTGCCTAAATTGAATAGGGTAAATTATAATGACGACTCGTCATGAATGGGTAGGAGTAACATACAAGAAGCGAATAAAGGCGAACTTGAAATTTGTTAAATATAGAATTTCAAATATATGCAAAAGTAAAAATAACGCGATGTTACAGTCTCCCCTACTTTAGGAAATTTTGTCTCGAAATTTAATTAAGTGGCTTTACCGAAGAGATGTGGATACTTTTTCTTCATTTGATCTTCGTGTTCCCATGTGAATTCGGGTCCGTTCTTTGATTCCCAATGAACTTTGACCTATGGGATACGTTTTCGCTTAAGTTGCTTGACTTCTCGGTCCACAATTTCCACGGGTTTCTCGACGAAGTGCATGGTTTCGTCGATTTGCACATCATCAAGAGGAATGTGCACGTTACCTTCGGCTAAGCATTTCTTCAAGTTCAAAACATGGAAGGTAGGATGCACGTTGTTGAGTTCTTGAGGTAACTCGAGCTTGTAGGCTACTTTCCCAATTCGTTCAATGATCTTGAATGGACCAACATAGCGTGGAGCTAACTTTCTTTTCTTCCCAAACCTGACTACTCCTTTCCAAGGGGATACCTTAAGGAGTACTTGATTACCAACATTGAATTCGAGGGGCTTTCGTCGCTTGTCAGCATAGCTTTTCTGACGACTTCGAGCAACTAAGAGATTGTCACGGATCTGAATGATTTTGTTGGTCATTTCTTGAATGATTTTGGGACCGGTGATTTGCGCTTCACCAATCTCGTGCAAACATATGGGAGAATGACACTTTCGGCCATAGAGAGCTTCGAATGGAGCCATTTTGATGCTGGTATGGTAACTATTATTGTACGAGAACTCGATCAACGGTAGATGTGCATCCCAATTTCCACCAAAATCGATTACACAAGATCGAAGCATGTCCTCTGGAGTCTGAATTGTACGTTCAGTTTGACCGTCTGATTGAGAATGAAAAGCTGTACTGAGATTAAGTTGAGTACCCATGGCAGTCTGAAATGTTTCCCAAAGGCGGCAGGTAAATCGACCATCACGGTCTGAGATGATGTCAAGGGGAATACCATGACGACAAATGACTTCGTTGGTGTAGATGTGGGGTAGCTTTTCAACTTTGTAATCTTCACGAATGGGGAGGAAGTGAGCTGACTTGGTTAATCGATCAATGATCACCCAAATGCTATCGTGACTGGATGATGTTCGTGGGAGCTTGGTATGAAATCCATAGCAATGCTTTCCCATTTCCACACGGGGACTTCGGGCTGTTCGAGTAAACCCGATGGTCGTTGGTGTACGGCTTTTACTTTGGAATAAGTGATTGTTCATTACAAGGGTACGAAGGTCATCACGATCGGGAACCCAAATACGATCAAGGTAGTAGAGAATCCCATTTGCCTTGGATTCCAAGTGTAACTCGGCACCACAAGACATTTCTTCGTATAGAGTATTTTCATTGACCGATGTGTGTTGTGTGTCTCGAATTCGATTGAAAAGATCGTTTTGGAATTGCAAGATACGAAGACGGTCGGTTTCCCGAATGCTGCACAAATATGCGTGACCCTTTTGACTAAGAGCATCGGCTACTACGTTCGCTTTTCCAAGATGGTAGCGAATTTCGCAGTCATAGTCGTTTTAACAATTCGACCCATCGTCTTTGTCGCATGTTGAGATCTTTTTGATTGAAAATGTGCAGGAGACTTTTGTGGTCGGTGAAGGCAACACATTTTGTACCATAAGGTAGTGTCTCCAGATTTTTAAGGCAAAAACAATAGCACCAGGTTCTGGATCGTGTGTGGTGTAATTCTTCTCGTGGATTTTGAGCTGCCTTGATGCATAGGCGATGACTTTGCCTCGTTGCATAAGAATCCAACCAAGGCCTTGGTTCGATGCATCGCAATAGACCATGAAATCATCATTCCCTTAGGGAAGAGCCAGAATAGGGGCATCATAGAGCATATTCTTGAGGTTTTGGAAGGCTTCTTCTTGTTTAGGACCCCAAATAAAAGGTTTGGATTTTTGAGTCAAAGCGGTGAGTGGTGTAGCAATTTTGGAGAAATTAGGGATGAACCGACGGCAGTATCCCGCCAATCATAGGAAAGAACAAACTTCGGTAGGAGACTTTAGTGCAATCCAATTTTCAACGGCTTCGATTTTGGCAGGATCAACATGAATGCCCTTCTCGTTCACAATACGTCCAAGGAATTGAACTTCCTTTAGCCAAAATTCCCATTTAGAGAACTTAGCATAAAGTCGTTCGGCTCGTAAGAGTTCCAAAATCAAGCATAGGTGTCGCTTATGGTCGGTTTCGGACTTAGAGTAGATCAAGATGTCATCAATGAATACAATCACAAAGTGATCCAAGTAAGGTTTACACACGCGATTCATTAATTCCATAAACACTGCGGGTGCATTGGTTAAACCAAAAGGCATCACCATGAACTCGTAGTGACCATATCTTGTGCAAAAGGCGGTCTTTGGAATATCTTCATCGTGGATTCGGAGTTGATGGTATCCCGAACGAAGATCGATTTTTGAGAAACAAGTAGGTCCTTGGAGCTGGTCAAAGAGGTCATCGATGCGAGTAAGAGGGTATCAGTTCTTGACAGTGAGTTTGTTAAGCTCACGATAGTCGATACACATACGAAAAGATCCGTCCTTCTTTTTAACAAACAAAACAGGAGCATCCCATGGGGAAGTACTCGGGCGTATGAAGCCTTTTTTGAGTAATTTTTGGAGTTGGCTAGCAAGCTCTTGCATTTCAGAAGGTGCAAGGCGATATGGAGATTTTTAAATAGGTGTAGCACCGGGTATGAGATCAATGCGAAATTCAACAGAACGAGCGGGTGGAAGACCGGTTAAATCTTCGGGAAAGACTTCGGGAAAATCACAAACGACATCAATGTCTTTTACGCCTATTTCCTTATCCTTGGTTGTTACAACGTGAGCCAAAAAGTCCATGTATTCCTTGCGGAGATACTTTCGAGCTTTAGTACAAGACATGAGTTTAAGTCCCTTTGAGGGTTTCTCACCATAGATTTGCAAGGTATCGCCGTTTGGAAGTGGTATATAGATAAATTTTTCAAAACAAACGACTTCGCCACGGTGTTTTGCAAGCCAATCCATGCCTACTATGATGTCAAAGCTTCCCAATTTCATGGGATTGAGGTCTATGGGGAAAACATGCTCATTGAGATTCAAGGTGCAATTTTTGACAATGAAGTCGATAGAGACAGGTTCACCATTTGCGACTTCAACAGTGAAGGGTTTCGATAATTTAGATCGTGCACAAGCAAGTAAAGGTTCAAATTCTAAAGAGACAAAACTCTTATCCGCACCAGTATCAAAGAGTATAGAAGCATAAGACCCATTAACAAGGAACGTGCCGTTCACCACATCGTTTTCATTTTGATCTTGGGCCGCATTGATGTTGAAAGCGCGACCCCTTGGTGCTTGAGCCTGACCCTGAGCTTGAGCTGGAACTGGGTTGTTGCGGTTGCACTACGGGGAGAAGTGGTTAGGATCACCAAATTTGAAGCATGCACGCCTATTGGCGATGGCTAGGTGAGGTTGGTTAACAGCTTGAGGTGTATTGTTTTGGGAGCTAGAGAAAACTTTGCAAGCTATGGGGAAATGTCCATAACGGTTACATGTTGTGCAGAAACGCCAAGCAGAGGCTGTTGGGTGGTGAAAGTTGCATGTGGTACACTTTAGGTGTGTTCCGATGTAAGGTTTTCTCGCAGGCACTTGATTGAGTGGAGTTGGAGCTTGAGCTTCGGTTGATGGGGTAGTAACGGCATAGTTGTGGTTTCGGGATTTACGTTTTCTACCATTGCCGTTTGCCAGTGGGGTTTTGGTGTCCTTAGGTTTTTCGGGTGGAACAACAGTGGTTTGGTTGACGGTTTTGATGGTGTTTGGGAGAGTTAAGGTTCCATCTTTCACTTGGTTATCCGATATTTTGGAAGCTAAACGAATGGCTTTTTCTAGGGTGGTAGGTTCGGATCCTTCAACGATATCACGAACACTCATTGGAAGGCCCTTGAGGTATCTGGCTATGATTCTTTTGGTGGTGTTGAATTGGTGAGGTACAAGGACAAGGAGTTGGTTGAAACGGTTGGTATCGGCTGGGTTATCACCACTGTTCTGCTTGAGTTTCCAAACCTCTTCTTCAAGTCGCTCAATCTCTTGCGCGGGGCAGAACTCCTCAATCATGAGTTACTCGAGTTCTTCCCACGGTAGAGATAAGGCGGCTTTGTTTCCACGTGTGGCTCTCTCACTCTTCCACCACACAAGTGCCCTCGATTTGAAGACACTAGTGGCGTGACGAGTGCGAAGATCGTTAGGGAATTCGCTATTGATGAAGATTAGCTCAATGTGATCGAACCACTCGAGCATAGCGGACGCACCATCATTTCCTGTGAATGAGTCGGGTCGATGCAAGTTGAATTGCTTGAAGGTGAAAGATGTAGTTTTGGAGGATTCAGCCTTCGAGTCAACAGAACCATGAGGGCTTGCGGAGGCTTGAATCTTACTAACCACATCAGATATGACCTTGGCCATTTGCTTGGCCATGAAAGATAGCATTTTCTTGTTAGTGCTTTGCCTTGAGTTCATTCGGTTTGAAATGGCAGACATCTATAGAGTAAAGAAAAGAGTTATGAGCTTTGATCAATGGTTTGTTTGTATAATGATTGTCCTTTTGTTTTTAAACAATGTACCAAGTATATGAAACACATATTGTCAAGTAGTTCAAGAAGCATGAAGTTTCACATTGTTCAAGTAACGTAACACGTATGTATAAGCAAGTATGGTGCACTTAGTTAATATAAAGGAGTTTTGATTTTTGTTGGTTTGCGATTATAAGTATTGCATGGAGATCACGAGAGTAGCTTGAAATGCGAGTCTTGAGATCGTATGCGAGTGAAATAAATCGAATACATAATGAAAACATAGCATGAAAACATAGTTGAAAGTAGTATTAGCATAAAAGAAAGGCTTGTTAAAAAAAACAAATGGAGTGTTCCAGAACGGAGCTAAGACTAACCAAAGTGATTCAAATTTACCATTGAGTTTGGAAACATGCTTTGGCCTAATAGGTGGAAATACTCTCGCCGAAATTTTCGGTTAACGGTATTCACCCTTCCAGTTACTACATGTCCCTTGTCATTGGAAAAATTGAGACTTTGGAGAGATTGAAAAAAAATCATGGATTGAAACTAGTTGCTAAGTTGCGGATTTCACTCCTATCTTAGCGGTGTCGTTTCTTGTGTGTGTTTTTTGCACTTGTCCAACGAGGTAGGAAAATTAATTCCAACACTCAATTGGTAAGTTTCCAGTAGAACGAGAAGTTGTGAAATTTCCACCAAGGTAAGGAATTCACGCCTATCTTGGTGTAGTTTCAAAAACACAAAAAGAATAACGCGGATTGAAAGTTGTCACCAAAGTGAGGGTTTCACGCCTATTTTGGCGAATTCCTTTCGTTTGTGGTATAAGAGTGTCTTTGAGTGTAGCATAATCCACCATAAGGAAGGTAAATTTTTATAGTCCAAAAGAATAGAGTAGAAGCAAATTAGTAAGAAACAAGTATATTTAGCATGATAGAGGAATGGTCAATAAGAGGTTCCTAACTATAGTCTAGGTCAATCATGGCAATTTTCCTAATTCCCTATAGTCATGGCTCTGATACCAATCTGTCACACCCCAACCGATGGCGGAATACATCGAGGCGTGACTTGTGATATATTGTTCAAAGACGTCATGATACTAGAATTGTGACAATATGATTAAGGAGATTTCAGTTCAAAACATTCAAAAGTCTAAAAGAAATACAAATTGTTCAAGATAGGAAGTACAACATTCAAAATAACAAAATTTAAATGGTGCGTTTCTAAGTCCATTCCTATCAAGTTTTCTTGAGTCATCACATCAAATATTTCCTGCAACATGTATAAAATATCCGTCAACACATAAAGCATTGGTGAGCATACTAGTTTTGGTTTACATACATAGTATTAAAATGTTTACTCAAATCTTCATGCTATAGTTTTGCACATACAGAATCATACAAAAGCCATAATCAACACATGTTTGCATTGCTTTACCTAACACCGAAGTGATAGGCCGGTAAAACTTAACATGACCCAGTTAGGGGGTGGGGTGCTACTTTTATAGCGCTATACATTTTAAGGGGGTTGTATGCTAAGCGGCACTTGTATGTAAAGTGTAAATTCTAGCATGGCATAGTTTATAAGCATGTTTAGTAGATTGAGCATGCGAGTATGAAAGTGTTTAGTGTATGTTTGCATAGGATACATGTTGAGCCCCAAAAGTGTTAAAGAGTAAAAAGGGGACAAGTATGAACTCACCTTAGGGTGCGTTTGTTAAGTTCCCGAATCGGATCTTGAGAGAAACTTTAGCTCCGATTAACTAGAGTTGGAAATGAATGAGTTTTAGATTCGAGGTTGTTTTAGTAAGTTCAAGAGTGTCATGCATGCCTTTAAGGCGAACCAAAACACAAATCATCTTTAAGATGATTCGGATGGTCAAGAGCTTAAGTTAATAACCAAGCACAAAACCACAATGTAGGCGATTCGGATGGTATGAGTTAGAGTTAGGAATGTTTCATGTCGTGACCACTTTGTTTATAGAATAAACATGGGTCTTAGACAAGGGATTTTCCCATTCTTGTATGGAATGAATCCAAATTACAAGAAGGGTCAAGAGATTGGTAAGGTAGGGATGTATCCACAAACCTTCCAAGTTAATAGATTAGTAGAGTTTTGAAAGTATATGTTTTAGTATTTACATAATATAACTAGAGGATTAAAGTAGTGTATGGTGACTTAGTTTGGAATAGCCTTGGCTTTCCTTTGTCAAGCATTAACCATAGCACAAGTCCATCCAACATTAAGTTGTTGGTGAACTTGGTTGGTATCACTTCAACTAACCTTCTAGTGCATAAAAACAATAAAAGATGAACCACCTTTGAGGCCTCATTTTGGTGTCCTACTCATTTGCCATAGCAAACAAGAGTTACGTCCTAGAGGTTTCTCCAAGGGGTTAGGAGAAGAAAAGAAGTGAAGAAAGAAGAAGAAAGTTGGAGTTTAAAATGAGAAAACTCACTTAGAAGTGGGCTTCCAACACTTGGGATTTGTTGAAGAATTTGGAGGTTTAGAAAGGATTTGGGGTAAGAAAAGTGTTTAGGAGGTGGGGAGAAGGGGTATTTATAGTTGGGTAATTAATGGAGTAAATAAGGTGGTTAGGAGTGAATTAGGCGGGAGATATATCTCAAAAGAAAAAAATAATAATAATAAATAACTAAAAATAAAAAAACGAACGGCAATATTGGAAACAATGTTGTATGTTGTTGTTGGAGCACTTAATCACGTTTTTTTTTAACTAGAAAGTATTATTAATAAAAAAATTATATTTGTTTTATTTAAAAAAAAATATACATTAAGATCTTAATTAAATGAGTTTCTTGTAATAGTGCCTAAATTGAATAGGGTAAATTATAATGACGACTCGTCATGAATGGGTAGGAGTAACATACAAGAAACAAATAAAGGCGAATTTGAAATTTGTTAAATATAGAATTTCAAATACATGCAAAAGTAAAAAGAACGCGATGTTACAATATGTATTATAGTCTATTGAAAAGTTAGCAAGTACGCTAATGGGTCATCGATATCACAAACAAAAAAAACAAATGTTTAGTCAGATGAGCTTTATGAGTGAGTTCCACCAAATTGAAGTTAATAAAATGTTACTAAAAATCTATAAAGTTCCAATAACTTCACATTTTAAAGGCTAATATATTACATGATTCTTGAAAATCGGTTTGGTTTCTGACACAGGATTCTCTAGAACCGGTTTAGTTTATGATATGGGATTCTCAAGAATCAGTTTAAGTTTGGTTTCGGATACATGATTCTTGGGAATCAGTTTTGGGATTGGTTTCTGATACAGAATTCTCAGGAATAGATTTGGGTTTGGTTTTTAATACGAGATTCTCAGGAATCGGTTTGGCTTTGGTTTGTGACATGGGTTTCTCCGGAATCAGTTTGGGTGTGTTCTCTTATACAGGATGCCCGAGTATAGATTTGACCTCAATATGAGGTTTGGTATATAAATCCACAGGTTCATCTGGTAGAGAATCAGGTTTCTCAATTGATTCTGTTATTGGCTTCTCCTCTTCATGCGCTCGGTATAAATGTATAACTACAACCTTACAAGTAAACACAGTAAAAAAATATACTTACCTCCCGGCTTTCCCAAAGTCAGAATAACAATCCAGTCGACAAGCATCAGCTGATTCAATAAGCTCATCATACGGTCTTCGAATTTGCTTTAAATCGCCTATTTGCAAACACACAGTAAAAACATGTGTTTTGTACTTTCGGCAATTAATTAATAACTAAAGGGTGCCTTAAACATTTTACAGAAACCATCAAACACATCTCGAATCACCTGCGAAATATCACCATCCTCAAGATCACTGACTGCTATTCTTCGTTCATACTCCACAAGCGGACCTACTTTTTTCACTTTTGTTATAAATACACAAAAGTATATAAATTTTTAACATAATTACATAAATCAACGACAAACTGACATTTTCAATAAAAGATAAAAAAATCAGAACCTTACACATCAGAAGACAGAGTTCTTGAAAACATATAGGAAGGGCCTCCACAGGCATCGTTGGTTTATTGTTGCTTTAGTCCTTAAATTACATGTTCAGTAGTAATAACCTGAAATAATAGAAATTATCAAATTATATTCAAGATTTCAAAAGTGAAAATATATACTAAACAACCTATAAACCAAATAAAAAAATAAGACAATGTACAAATTCTTGTGTTTGTGATAAGCATTGTAGATATGAAGGTGTTGGTGGAACTTTTCTCAATGTACCAAGAATTGCAAGAAAAACAGGCTCATAATATCAATAAAAGACAGTTTCGGCCTTGATATGGTGAAAGCATGTTTGATAAAGTTTTAAAAGGCATATCTTTGACCGTTCTTGGTCAACTTGTAGTTGCGTAAAGGATCTGAAGTGATGAGTAATTGTGATTCTTTATGCAACAGAATTGCTGCTGAGGGGCCTGAACCGCTTCGCTCATGGATCAAGCCATTTGCAGTAGCTGCTGCTGATTTAAAAACCACAAGTCATTAATCGCGTTACATGGTGCACCATATCAACTCAAGCCTTCGTACATCGATCAAAAAGAATTAATCAACAACAAATCTAAGCTGAAAATGAAACAAAAGATTACCAATTGGTATTTAGAAATCATACACCCTGGCCCATATCACACACCAATAAGAGGCTGCCACATACCCAGAATGTGATGTCACACGCCCCAGAATGTGATGTCACGGGGTGTATGAAACCCAAAACCCTTACCAATTTAGTATCAAAGACTGTTGAGTCTGCTGTTGATCTGCTACTGCTGATCTACTACTGTTGATCTGTTGCAGCTGAAGATGTAGATGGTGGGTGATATACAACTGACGCTGCTACACAGGAGAGGTTAACCACTGCTGATGATCATCAGCGGTTAACATCAACAGTTCATCATCAGTGGTTAATCTATGCATCGATTGTTATGTATACAACATGTCTGTAGTTGACTCGGGACTAAATGTTTCTGACATAACTCACATACTGAAAGGAACTCGAATCTAAATGTTCTTGACATAACTCACAAACTGAATTGCATATGTTCAGTTGAACACTCAAATCTTTTAGTCTACTTTGATAAACCAATAGGCTTCAAAAGAATGGCTACTTTTCAAAAAGGACAACTATAATCGATGTCTCTACATGCCATTGTATCAGTAAGCCATCAATACAACCCAGGCTACCAAATTGACACATTTACAAATTAGATAATGAAATTCAAAATAGATAAATAATTAAATCAAAAAGAGTAAGTGCAACATTTCAAGATATAATTAAAGTAGTTTTAGTTTTACTCTAACCTATAGCATTCGGCTGTAGCCTTCTTAAAAAAATGTATTGGTACCTAACATCATAGTGACATCTGTTAGATTGAGGTATTGGTACCTAACATCAATAGTGACATCTGATTAGAATAAAAGTTGCTTGTTTCCTTCAATATATGAAAAAAAGGTATTGGTAGCATGGGTTGTACTGAGTACAAATAAATAAATATATATTCTCAAAGAATTCAAACCTATAATTTGTAATCCATGACATTGGCCCATGTTATATTATCAACAATATGCATCTTTGAAGAAACACTACATTCACAGTTCCAGAATTCAAAGGTTTACTTCAGGCCTGTGGTGAGCCACGTGCATAAAAATGTTTAATAAATTTCACACTTCAGTTATGTATATGACAAATGAATTATACTCCAATACATATAATAAGAACAAAACCTATTGTCACAAAGGTTAGGTCCACAAGCACGAGACACTATGTTATCAACTTAATTTATTTCTAATAACTATGGAAGTTAGAAGCTCCACTGTGAACAATGACAGATTATTCTTGTAATCTAATAAAAACATTTTCCCCCATTTTTACAGGTTTTGGTACGAATTTAGTATGAGAAAATGCACTAAAGGAAGTTGGGCCAACCCACAACGCTTAGTTCTTTGTTTAATATTATAAGTAGCAAATGCACTAAAGGAAGTTGGTATTGCATACCCAGAGGGTTGTCCTTGAGGCACATACATAGATGCTTCATTTGTCAAAGTTCTAACAAAATCAGTATTGCCAGTAGCACATTTAGGAGTAGACGACTTCCTCCTGCATGATAAACGCATAATAAATTATTTCACACCATCTCAATTCCAAAAAAATGATAAAAACAAACAAAAATAGATAATACTTTCTAAAATCATGACTTACTGACATACTTGAATGCAAGATGCGTCGATGTAGTATCCTCACGGTCTCCCAAATAAACGAACGTTTATTATTAAGCTAGCGCCCATGCTGATAATCCACATATAATGCGTCCTTTCCAGCCTTGAAGCATCCGGTGACCAACTTCATCGGACGTTGTAGGCGATACAATCAAAATGGAAAGCATGAGAGCATCGGGCTCTAAATATAGCCTGGCTTGGAGCTGTACATGCACTGTCGTTCAGGGCTTCTAAACATATTGCACACATGGTCTGCAGTTGAAGAAGAAAGAACTGTAAATTTTTTGAGAAGAAAAAATAGAATAACAAACCATAACCAAACCAAAATAACTGTAGCAGCTAAAACTCGATGTACTGCTTGCTCTCTTCAATCATCAGCTAAAACTTCTCCGTTGACTCCCGTTCCCACTACTCAAACTCATCCTGTTCCTGCAGCAGTTGCACGTTATGTATCAACTGTTGATACTGGAGGTTTTGTTGGTGGTACCACATTTAGAATACATTCCACGCAAACTAATCAATGAAGGGGACATTTATAAACACTAAATGATTGCAGCTGATCTCCCAATGGAACAATATTAATAAGTAACATTTGCCACTAAAAAAGCCTATCTTTTTAAACTACAACAATCATTTGCAAATATTAAGACTTAATTGGATAAAATTATAGCATAGAACACCTATCAACAAAAAGACAAACAAAATTTAATCTAATGGCCCACTTGGATCTTTTAAACATGAATACACTAAACCGTTTGTCTACATGGTTAAAATTATTTGCAAACCCAACTTGTATTTTAAAATTTTTGATCACCTTGGTAGTTTTGATTTTAGTATCTAGTGCCTCAACCAGCAAAGAAATCAAAACATTCAATTTAACAAATCCTACTACTCATCCACTTCATACGAAAGCAAATTGACAACAGTATCAAAAGAAAGCAACCAACTAATATGACTTAGAATCGTTTTTAACATTTGTTATGTACTGATTATCATTACGCCATTATTTTAATTACATCTAACTCGTGTAATAACCCTTCTAAAAGCAAAATACCTGCAGTACGACCGACATTGTTGAACGCCGCCAACATAACCCTAGGTTGATGGCAATAAGTCAAGCAGCTTATATTCGTTATCCATCAACTTCAGCCCATGTTTTGTTGATGCCTACACTGTGAACCTCGTGATCTACCACCATCTAAACAAATGGAAAAGCCTTATTCAAGTTGATTAGTAATCTTGTTCCCATGAAAGTTGAAATAATATAACACAACAGAATTAAAAAAATCCCAATATATAACAAAATAACCGGTAGAGCTTACGATTAGTAATAATGGAACCCAAGGTCTTGAAACACATGATTAGGAGCACAAAGCAATATATATTACTATTTCTTAACCTGCAAGTTTCAACCTAACCCCAAACTTTTCCATTAACGTCTAGCAGATATCTGATAAACAAAATTGAAGAACCTCAATTAACAAACGTAGTGTGAAGAAAGCAAAAATAAATGTACAAACAACCAATTAACCCACATTGACGAACCCACCTCTTTATCAATCAGGCTCTCTCAATCTCTACATAAATCTACACAAAATGAAGATTTGGTTATATGAGTAAAAAAAATAATATATAAGATTCATGGCTTAAGAATGACCTGGCTGAGAGGGGCGAACCTAAGATTGTGCTAGGGGTCGCGCCCATTGCCCCTAGGTTTTCCGTGCGTAGTGAATTTTTTTTATTTTTATGATTTTTACAAATGTTGCCTCTAAAACAAATTTTACGTTACCTTTAAAAATAAATATTGCGTTATAACGTCACGTCGCTTGGAAAATATTTATCAAATTCAAATTAACTAATACTAAACCCAACTAAACTAACAAAATACATAGGGGTATAAATGATGCGCAACGGCTCGAGGGCTACTCAGGATCAGCTCGGTAAAAAGCTCGAACGAGCCAAGCTTTAACGAGCCCGAGCTTGAAACATGACTCGTTTAGTTAGCCAGCCCGAGCTCGAGCTTTTCATACTAAGACCGTTAGGCTCGCGAGCCTAAACGAGCCCAAACAAATTTTATATTAAAATTATTTTATATATAGTATACCTACTATTTATCATTGTTTAGCTGAGCTCGAGCCGAGTTTTGCCTCATTTAGGCTTTGAAGTGAGTTCAAGCCGAGCTTTTAGCTCCTTTAAAATTGTTATAAAATTATTTCGAGCCGAGCTCGAGCTCAAAGTATTAGGATTGAACCGATCCGAGCTCGAGCTTTGTAAAAACATGACGAGCCAAGCTAGCCCAGTCAGGCTCGGGCTCGGCTCGTTTACACCCCTAAGATACCCAACAAAATTAGGGGTGCAAAAAAGTCATGTCCGAGCTTGAAAAACTTATGAGGGCTTGAGCTCGGCTTGTTAAAAATTTCTTAAGCTCGGGCTCGGCTCATTTATTATTTATTAGTAGGGCTGCAAACGAACCGAACGAACACGAACAAGGCCTTGTTCGTGTTCGTTTGTTAAGGAAATCATGTGTTCACGAACAGTTCATGAACACTTTCCAAATGAGATTTTTTGTTCGTGTTCGTTCGTTAAGAAAACACTTGTGTTCATGTTCGTTTGTGTTCGTTTGTTCATGAACGTATACGAACACAAACGGACATTAATGAACACAAACAAGTGTTCATGAACACAAAGAAATGTTCATGAACATAAACAAACACAAACGAACATATATTAACATTGGAATAAAATTAATTCTTAAGATATCTGCTAGATCCACCTAAAATATAACTAAATTATCCAAACATATTTACCTCACATATATTATTTATTTGGGTAAATATAAGAAAATAAAAAATTAAACCCTATTGAACTATCGGACATAAACAAACACGTTACCGAACGTTCACGAACATAAACGAACGAACGGGGCCTCTGTTCATGTTCGTTCGTTTAACTAAACGAACAAAAATTTTTGTTCGTGTTCATTCATTTATTAAACGAACGAACACGAACGAACTTACCGCCGAACGGTTCACGAACTGTTCGCTGAAAGTTCAGTTCGTTTGCAGCCCTATTTATTAGTTAATATTTGACATAAAAATAATATAATTAATAGGCTCAGAGCTCGATAAATGAAGCTTGGCTCGGGCTCATTTAGTTAACAAGCTTAAATGAGGGGGTAAATATTAATAAAACTAATATTACATGAAGGTTCGATAAAGCCTCGAGATCGGGCTAGATTAATAAACGAGCTTTGTTTTAAACTCAAGCTCAGCTTGGGCTCGATAAGGCTCGGCCCGTTTCAAGATTTTTACCGAACCGAGCTTGAGTAGCTCGCTAGCTGCTCGTCTTGTTTGCACCCACAAAATTAACAAAACCCAAACTTAAATTACCATGTTTTTATTTTTATTTCGTTTACATTCTATGAACTTACAGCGAAAAGAAAATTTTGAACGTTACTCCCAAAAAAAATTTCTAGATCCGCCACTGCTGGCTGATACACTGTTTAGCTGATTTTGATTTTGAGAGCAACCATAGCTTATTTTGATTTTGAGAGAAAAAAGAGTAGATTTTGAGAGCTGATAACTTGAGAGAAAAAGAGGGCAAGTTTATATATCAGGGGTTTTGATTTTAGATTTTGAATTTGGAACTCAAATTTGTTAGTAACAGATGTATATACATCTGTTGAAGATGTATATACATCTGTTGAGTGACCTTCTATAAACCTTCACAGACCATGTTGAGTGGCCCACATTATAAACAGATGTTGTGCAAGTAACATTATTTAATTACTTTATATGAGTGGCCCACATATTTTCTTGAATATTAGCTGATTAATGACATCACATTTCTCATCAGCAAGACATTGTTGATATGTCTCTGTGGTTGCCACATCAGTTTTTTAAGCATTTCTTATGTCACTCATGACTCTCCTATTATAGTAAGGATAGATTGAAAGCAATAAATCTCACATGACATTAAAAGAGGGCATCACCCCTCTTGAGTGTGCTATGTGATATTAATTGATTTTAGGGAAAAAAAATTTAAAAAACAAAATTGGATTTTTCTCTCTCATCTCATGTTTCCTCTCATAATTTTTAAACGTTAATATCTTTTGATACGAGATTTTTTAAAGAAAAAAATTACACCAAGTTAACAAGCGTTTTATTATCTTTCCAACGAGTACGGTAGTGCTATATAAAAACGGCGAAAAAAACGACAATTTTTTTGTGGGGTTTTGTTCACACAGGGAAAAAAAACACAAAATGTTCAGAGAATTCATTAATCATGTATAGGCAAGTCACTAATTATGTTCAAATCAGTAAATATGAATTCTATTTTCAAAATGTGTTACCATTGTAGTTGTACGTTGTTTTAGGTTAGGTATTAATATTAGAGTTATACATTGTTTAAGGTTAGACGTTAATATTGGAGGATGCATTGTTAATTGTTTTTTGTTAGATGCTATCCGTAACTTTCCTCCATGTAACTGTAAAACGCATCATTCTATTTCATATATAAAATTGATATATGATATTAGATTTCTCAACTCCGAGACATTCCCAGAATATAATCTAGTATCTAGTAATAATAATAAATAAATGTTTGATTTTTTTCTCCAACAACAAGATAATTTTAACGTGGTCTAGAATCACACGCATTCAATGCTGAATAAATGATTGCTTTTGTTACATTACTTTCCCATTTCAAGTTTCTAACAGTAGCCAATATGTTGTTTGCTATATTTCTACTGATCATTTCCTTGGAGGTTACAGGATCCCAGTTCCTGGTTAAGACATTACCGGGTTTGAGTGGTGATCTACCTTTCACACTTGAAACTGGGTAAGCTCGATCCATCCATCGATCGATCATGCTCCTTAATTTTGATATACTTCTTAAATATATGTTGAAACAATCCGATCCTATGTTGTTATAGTTACATCGCAGTAGGAGAATCCGATGATGTGCAGTTATTTTACTACTTCATTGAGTCGGAAGGGAACCCGAAAGATGACCCTATCGTGTTTTGGTTCACTGGAGGCCCTGGTTGTTCTGGTCTTTCTGGTCTTTTGTATGAAATAGGTAGTTTCTTCTGGCCAAAAACAGATTTTTGCACACGGATCATGTCTACTGATTACTTCAGTGGTTCTTTGCAGGCCCGATCGCTATTAACTATGCAAATTCCACTTTTGAGAAGCCGGCGCTTGAGATCAACCCTCATAGTTGGACAAAGGTGTCTGATTGATTTGATTTACTTGATCAAGTAGCTAGAGAAGAATATGACTATATGAGTGAACTAAAGATGGCTTGTTTTTACAAATATTCTTTTTTATTTAATATTGGCTGTAATGTTTAGGTTGCTAGCATAATATTTGTTGATCAGCCTGCTGGGACTGGGTTCGCCTACGCAAAAACTCCCGAAGCTTACATAACAAATGATACGTTATCAACAAATCTGGCTTACAATTTTATAAAGAAGGTAATCAAGTCATCATCATGATGGATATATGGAATTATTATTATTATTTTTTTTTCATTTTTAAGGTCAAAATCTAATTTAAAAAGAACACATGTTCCATTAATATCCTGTGTCATTTATTGTTATTCAAGCATCAGGCTGCAAATAATCTATTTTACACATGGGTGGAATTTGAACATTTAAATTATCTGGGGCGAAAATATTACGCTTTAAAAAACCATTTTTTTACCGAATAAAGACCATAAAAAAACAAAGCTAATAATATTAAACCTAACGGTCTAAATAGGGGTGTGCACGGTCCGGTTCGGTTCGGCTTTTGGTAAAACCATAACCGTGAAAACCCTTCGGTGTCGGTTTTCTCGGTTTTGTTTTTTTTTTTTGTTTTAGTAACGGTTTGGTTTTTCAGTCTTTTGGAACATAATTTCATAAAATTTAAAAATAGAACTTATAATTCAAGATTTAGGAATCTTTTTTAGATGTTTATATTTGTGTTAGTATATTTAACCTTTTAAATTAATAGTTTTCACATAAACCGAACATTCTAAACGATTTCCATGTTTTTGTCAAAGTTTTTATTAACACATTTCTTTTGTAATCCTTTGAAAATTAATTATTTTCAAAATAAAACTAATAATTCCTAAATCAATGTATAAGATATATTAAAAAAATAGTTTTTTGGGTTATTCGGTTCGTTTTTTGTAAAATGCAAAACCGAAATCGAACGCCAATTTCGGTTCGGGTTTTTTCGGTTGTTTGTGCGGTTCAGTTATTTTCGGTTCGGTTAAATCGGGTTTTTTTTTTAGTTCAGTTTTTTCGGTTTTCTGCTCACCCCTATAGGCTAACACTTATACATACATAGAACCAAAATAGCCCAAAATAACTTTAAAAAACACATGTCAGGTTTGGGCTTTTGCAATAGAAAGGGCTCAACAACATAGAAGTAATAATATTGAAGCACAATGGGCTAACACTTATAATTGTAATAAAAAAATTAGGGCGGGTCTGGGCCCTAATATGGTCCGGCAATGGTTTCATATACAAACTAAGATAAATGTTTGTTTGATGTGTATGTCTATCCTAATAGTGGCTCGTGGATCATCCTAAATTTCTCAATAATCCATTGTATGTTGGTGGCGAGTCATACACTGGCATAATGATTCCCATTATCGTTCAGCATATCTATGATGGTACTCAGTTATATTAAGTTGTTGCCTTAGAAAAATATAAGTTTGGTTTATAAAAGTGCAGTTTTGGATTCAACTTCTTGTTTCCATCTTTTGTAGGTAACGAAGTTGGAGATGTGCCACATATCAACATACAAGTAAAATATCAATCCATTTCTTTAATAGTTTAATTTAGTTTGATATAAGAAATAATTTAAAAGTATTTCTGAATGGTATGTGTATTTCGGGTATCATATTATAGGAAGGAGGGAAAGACTAGTAAGTTAAACCCAAACCCCATTGGACTACATGTTGGATTATGACAAACACAAAATTAAGCGACATATAGCCTTAACACTCCCTTCAAGCTAGAGCAAAGATGTACCCATGCCCAACTTGTTACAAATATGTCAAACCCAGCTCCCATGCAAAGCCTTAGGGTGCTTTGGCTCACGAAATGAAATGGAAATGGAAATAGAATTGGAATTTGCATAGGAATTGAAATTTGTTGCATTTGAAATCTCAATTTCATTATTGATGTGTTTGGCAAATGAATCGTAATCTATCACCCAAGCACCTACCCCACACATCCCTTACCGTTGACCCTACCCAACCGCCCGCCTCAACTACAACCGCTGATCGACCCAACCCGCCGGCGTGAACAAGCACTGCTGGCCCGGACAAACCTTGGGTCGAAACAGTACCGGTATTGAGCGGGCCGCTTCGTGTTGAAACGCCACGGGTCGTCGGAAGGCCCTTTCGGTTGAAACGGTTCATGTGAAAACGCGGCGCGCAAGTTGTTGGCAGGAACGTTGGGTCAAAACAGTTTTGGGTGGAAATGGTGCGGGTCGTCGACATGACCGGTCAGGGCTAAACGCCATGGGCCGTCAGCGGATCCGTTCATCAGCGGACCGGTTCACATCAAAACACAGCGGGTCGTTGGCCAACTGTTCGGACCGAAACAACGAGGGTCTTAGACGGCCGGATCGCGTTGAAACGATGCGATCGGCGGCAGGCCCGTTCGGGTCAAAATGGTGAGGGTTGTGGGTGGGCCCGGTCATGTCGTAAGGGTGCGGGTTATCGCGGGTCGTTTTGCGCCGAAACAGTGCATGATTGAGGGTCGTCGGCATGGGGTTTTATTTCGAACCCGTGCGGGTATTTTTGGACCGAAACGACACCGGTCTTCGGTCGGTTTGGGTCGAAAAGGTGCCGGTCGTCAGCGGGTTAGTGTCGACGGTGGTCGGGATGACGCTGTGAAGGGTGAGGTGGCACTATGCCAAAATAGGCCTATGGCCACACTTTTCTTAAAACTGTCCTGCCACACTTTTGATTATATGTGTGGCTAAATGTCATTAATTACGTTTCTAAACCTTCTAGTCTACTTTTAGCTACACATTTTATTTACTCATGTGACCATTGTATATTATTTCAAAAAATTTAGCCACACTTTGGGGAAAAAATGTGACATTTTCTAGCCACACTATAAAAGTGTAGCAAAATTTGGTCTATGGCCACAATATTTGTTTGTTTTTTAATTCATGTGACCAAAAACACATCTTTTCGAAACCTTTAGCCACACTTCACATGAAAAAAAATGTGCCATTTAGTAGCCATACTTTAAAAGTGTGTCTAAATATGATCTACGGCCACAATATTTGTTTCATGTGACCAAGAACATATCATTTCAAAATATTTAGCCACACTTCAAGAAAAAACTGTGACATTTGTTAGTCACGCTAGAAAAATGTGGCTAAATGTGACCAATTGCAATATTGGTATTTGTTTGAATTTATGTGTGGCTAAATGTGATAAATGGTTATAGTAGAATGTTTTACGTGTGGTTAAAAGTAATAATTGGACACGCTTAAAATTTTCATGTGTGGCTAAAAGTAATAAATGAACACACTTAAAATTTGTATGTGTGGCTGTCTAATTGGGTTTCAAAACTCTGTTTTCCAAACGACCTGATCTCTCTCAATCTCTAACCTCTGTCTTCCGTATGGTCATCCTGTATCGGCTCCTCTCCAGAACCCACCATCGTATGCAATGCATCCTTCACCTAAATTCCCATCATACAGGTGTAGTCACAAACGGGTCAGCCAACTGTTACCTGAACCAGACTATAATGCCAGCACCATTAAATGGATCTGATGTGGATGCTTCTCTTGGGTTTGCGGAAGATCTTAGATGGATCAAATGGGTTAATGTGTTGTTACGGGTCACAAGCTGGTGAAAAAAAACTTATACCATTTTCCGAAATTTTAAATGCTCTTAGTATAGGTTTTACTACTTAAATTTGAAACGCTTTTACCAAGTTATCCAAACGAAACAGGTTAGGTCGATCTAATGAACTAAGAACACTTCAAAAAGTTACTTAAAAAATGAACGGGTCAAATGGGTTGAGTGATCTGAATTTTTATGTTGACTTTGATTTATCTATTTATAAGTGATGTTCTACCTCGTCCAGATAAAGAGAATAATGATTTAAACAATTCACACATGGACATGGGATTTTTTTTTTCTAGTTTTTAGTGGGTCGGTTGGCGTTGACATCTTCAAGTTGTGAACTGCATAATCTAGAAATGCTGCAACTCCATCAATATATTGTTGTTGGGTTCTATCGACTATCATCCATGACTTATCCATCTTTGCTTATCAGAGCAAGGAAGTGATGCTGCTGGCGAAAAAGAAAAAAGAGGTCAGCTTTGCGCTTTGTTGCATTTTGTGTATTTTCATTAACTCTGTTTTTTCTATTCTTTGTAATCAAAACAAAATTGGGTTGAAAAAAAACGACCCTAGTTAGGAACTGGTTTGTCTAGAACCATTCCTGTAGAACTAACTGTCGGCAAGTCGCTCGGATTGCTTTGCTGAAAAGTGTAAAAGGTCCCTGGATGTTGTTAGATTAAGTAAACAATAAATTTAATATATATGTATTTCTAAGTATGTGTTGATGTGTATGTAATGTTTATATTGTAAATGTGTAGATAATATATATGTATTTATATGCAAGTACTTGTATGTGTCTTAGTTAAGATATAGTATAGTATGCTACAAATGGGTCAATATGGTTCAAGGTTCGATGGCTGCAAATAAGATGAACATGACAAAAAAGGTTACTGCATAATGGGTCAAGACTCAAGAAAGATCAGAATGACAGCAGCAAATAAAGATAGAAAACATCAATAAATCTGCACTCGAAAGTCTCTATATTTCTTGTTTTGTTTCTGTCCAGAATTAAACACAAACAATCTGATTCATTCTGTTATGTTTGTTCTGTTTCGAAAATATTTCTATACAAATATCCGCTGCACATCAGTTTGTATTCCAACAGATGTATGGTATCACATTTCTGAACCAAACACATATTATACTAGCTTTATCTATGGCTAACTACTGTTAATTCTCACATACCTAAACATGTCGAGAGTTTGTTGTTTGGGAAAAGGCTGGCAGCTACGTTTCGGCCTGCATAAATGCCACATTAGACCTTGCCATCACCCACTGTGCTATGGACATTGGACAACTTCAGTATCTAATTCCTTGCATTCATAATAGTTTTGAAATACATTAGACTTTATGTCACCATACATCCCAAAGTCACACAATGATAGACTTCAATATAAAGATCATGGTGTACGTGCGTTTTTTAAAAACTACTGCACAATCCAAAACAGACATATTTGATTTGTGTTTTTAAGAACTAATTAACACCAAAACTAGAGACCAACAATCCATGAAACTTCATTGAAAAGATTATGGTTTATGTGCTTTTTTTAAAACTACTGCACAATAAAAATTAGTACCAACAATCCAAGAAACATCATTGAAAAGATCATTGTGTATAAAAAACCGAACAGGTGTGATCATATTACAATAACTAGTACCTACTTTCTGTATAGAAGATGTGACCGAATGATTGCTGCAGATCACGATGATGAAGCTGATTGGTGATGTTATAATTGGTTTAATTATGGGATATATTTGATATTCTTTTATGGGTGGATTAGTAAAATAATATTAGGCTTAAGTGATAAGTCTTAACTCTAGGTAGGAGCATCCTTAAATGGTATTGGTTTATATAGTTACGATATAAATATAATACTATTTTTTTAAAACATATATGTGTGATTGAATGAAAAGGACTTGATTGAATAAAATGAATACACCTAATAGAATAATTACCTCTAGCCTAATTAAAAGACTTGATTGAAATAAATGAAATATTGCGTTTTCTTTTTAAGAACATAATATATAGAGGTGTTCAAAAAGCTTGTAACTTGCGGTTCGCTCGGAAAAACTCGAATGATGGTCCATGAGGCTTAATGATGGTCAATTAGACCCAATGATGGTCCATTAGGCTCAACAAGGCCAATTAGATACAATGATGGTCAACTATGCCCAATGATGGTCCATTAGGTTCAACAATACGGCCAATTAGATACAATGATCGTCAACTAGGCCCAACGATGGTCCATTAGGGTCAACAATGGCCAATTAGATACAATGATCGTCAACTAGGCCTAACGATGGGCCATTAGGCACAAAGATGGTCCATTAGGCTCAATGATGGCCAATTGGACCCAATGATGGTCCATTAGATACAATGATGCCCAATTAGATACAATGATGGTCAACTAGGCCCAATGATGGTCCATTAGGTTCAACAATGGCTAATTAGATACAATGATCGTCAACTAGGCCCAACGATGGGCCATTAGGCACAATGATGGTCCATTAGGCTCAATGATGGTCAGTTAGATACAACGATGGTCCACTAGGCCCAATAATGGTCCATTAGGCTCAAAAATTGCCAAATAGATACAATGATGGTCAGTTAGATACAACGATGGTCGACTAGGCCCAATAATGGTCCATTACGCTCAACAATTGCCAATTAGATACAATGATGGTCAACTAGGCCCAATGATGGTCCATTACGCTCAACAATGGCCAATTAGATTCAATTATCGGCCCTACGATATGCCATTAGGCACAATGATGGTCTATTAGGCTCAATGATGGTCAATTAGGCCCAATTATGGTCCATTAGTCTCAACAATGGCCAATTAGATACAATGATGGTCAACTAGTCCCAATAATAGTCCATTAGAGTCCATAATGGTTGGTTAGATATAATGTTGGTTAACTAGCCCCAATGATGGTCAATTCGACCCAAATGATGGTCCATTAGGCTCAACAATGGTCAGTTAGATACAACGATGGTCAACTAGGCCAAATAATGGTCAATTAGGCTCAACAATGGTCAGTTAGATACAATTAGACCCAAACGATGGTCCGTTAGGGTCAACAATGGTCAATTAGATACAATTACACCCAAATGATGGTCCATTAGGCTCAATAATGGCCAATTAGATACAACGATGGTCAACTAGGCCTAACGATGGGCCATAGGCAAAATGATGGTCCATTAGGCTCAAATGATAGTCCATTAGGCTCAATGACCGTCAATTAGACCCTGTTCCTACCAAACTCAATATTGGACGTTGATGGGCCTTAGTGGATCATAATAAACAATAATAAATTATTTATGTCTTAGTAAGCTATATTGGGCCTTAATAGACCTAAAACTTGGTAACGGTACCGAAAAAAACGGGTACAATACGGTTCGATACTGGTATTCACATGTAAAAGTCGTTAATACTGATACCGTACCGATACTACCAATACCGAAAATTTAATGAGTCGGTACCGGTACCGACAATGATCCAGTACCAGTACCGTTTTTTTATATCGGGACCTGGTACCATTTGCTAATCCTTAAATAAAACCAATTAAGTAATAATATATTTTATATATGTTATAATTTCAGATTAAAATATACTTTTTGTTATGTAAGGTTAAAGGAATTTAACATTTTTATACCTCAATGCAATCATGGCTTTCCCCAATTTTTGTTTTCCCTCTCAAATTTTACCCACACTATTAATTCTTTCAAAATTTTTGTTCCTTCCTTGTATCCTCTTCTCGTTTCCACAAATACAAAATCAGGATTCCTCTTTTTGTTTTCCTCTCAAATTCCTTCTACCGCTCACTGTTACCGCCTAAATTCCCATTTCCCTTCTTATAAAACTCTAGTTTTTTTCTTTTATCCCCATCACATTCAAACCCTTTCTCCTGCTCTCTATCACATAGAAGATGGAACCCTACCAAGATGGAATCGAACCACAAATCAGGTTAGGAATCATGTTTTTTTTTCATTATGATTGATAGGCATATATTATGTTTGTTTTCAGTGTGATTGATAGGCACATGTTATTACTTATAAGCAAAATCTGTTCGTGTCTTCGTTCCAGTAATCAATTAGGGCATTTGTTTGTTTTTTTTTTTTGGTCGCTAATAGATTCTGGATGGAACAAAATTATTTTCTTAAGTATAAATATAGGAAAACAAATGAAAATAAAAGATTCTGGATGGAATACAATTATGTTCTTAAGTATAAATATAGGAAAACAAAATGAAAATAAAAGATTCTGGATGGAACAAGCAATGAATGTTTATAGGATAATCTCATTAGATTCATTGTCAAGCTAATAACTCTGCACGTACATCAGTTCTGTATATTAAAGCTAATAACTTATCAGCTACACGTACATCAGAATCATTCATTGTTAACTCTGCACGTTCAAGTAGGACAATCTCATTAGATTCATTGTCAAGCTGTTAACATTCTGGTATATAAGGGTTGGTGTCCGTTATCATGCGCTCGTGGTTTGTTAAACATGATATGGTAACGGCAGTTTACCAATACCGGCATTACTATCAAAGTCGTGGTATCCACACTTGTAGAAAATGCACAACATAACAGCCCCTCATTGTCAAAGTCAAAGCGGTCAATTAGGGCGTTTGCTTTGTTTTTTAGCCGCTAATAGATTAAGGGTTATGCTGTGTATTTTCATTAACTCTGTTTTTTCTATTCTTTGTAATCAAAACAAAAATTGGGTTGAAAAAAAAACAACACTAGTTAGGAACTGGTTTGCGCTTTGTTGCATTTTGTGTATTTTCATTAACTCTGTTTTTTCTATTCTTTGTAATCAAAACAAAATTGGGTTGAAAAAAAAAGACGACACTAGTTAGGAACTGGTTCGTCTAGAACCATTCCTGTAGAACTAACTGTCGGCAAGTCGCTCGGATTGCTTTGCTGAAAAGTGTAAAAGGTCCCTGGATGTTGTTAGCTTAAGTAAACAATAAACTAATATATATGTATTTCTAAGTATGTGTTGATGTGTATGTAATGTTTATATTGTAAATGTGTAGATAATAAACATATGTATTTATATGTAAGTACTTGTATGTGTCTTAGTTAAGATATAGTATAGTATGCTACAAATGGGTCAATATGGTTCAAGGTTCGATGGCTGCAAATAAGATGAACATGACAAAAAAGGTTACTGCATAATGGGTCAAGACTCAAGAAAGATCAGAATGACAGCAGCAAATAAAGATAGAAAACATCCATAAATCTGCACTCGAAAGTCTCTATATTTCTTGTTTTGTTTCTGTCCAGAATTAAACACAAACAATCTGATTCATTCTGTTCTGTTTGTTGTGTTTCGAATTCTATTTCTATACAAATATCCGCTGCAAGTTATGATATTATCCAGGTAGTTTACAAGGTAATGTGTACAAATTTTGCTGGTTCAGGCCAGTTTTTTATCCAGTTTAGTACGCCTTTGTGCCCTGCTGCACTCAAGGCAGTTTTGTTGAGTGCCTCGCTTAGGCACGTAAGCGCATGTCTGATTTGTTTTAAGTTTAAATGTATAATATAAACTAATTACTAATAAATAGAAATAAGAAGATATTTAAGCAACTGGCTTTCATCTATTGTATTAGACTTCTGAACTAAGCTAATCTTTGGTTGAGACTCTTTCTTTCCTGATGACACCTTGATACTTGAATTGATAAGGTTAGATGATTTATTAGACTTCTGAACTAAAGCTCTAGTATCTACGAATTATTAAGGTTAATACCTGTTTTTTTGCTGGTTCAGGCCAGTTTTTTATCCAGTTCAGGATGCCTTTCTACCCTGCTGCAATCAAGGTAGCTTTGCTGTGTGCCTCGCTTAGGCACGCACGTAGGCGCACACTTGATTTGTTTTTAGTTTAAATGTATAATGTAAACTAGTTACTAATAAATAGAAATAAGAAGATATTCAAGCAGTTGGCTTTCATCTATTATATTAGACTTCTGACCTAAAGCTAATCTTTGGTTGAGACTCTTTCTTTCCTGATGACACCTTGATACTTGAATTAATAAGGTTAGATGATTTATTAGACTTCTGAACTAAAGCTCTAATATCTACGAATTATTAAGGTCCATACCTGATACCTGTTATTTTGCTGGTTCAGGCCAGTTTTTTATCCAGTTCAGTATGCCTTTGTACTATGCTGCACTCAAGGTAGTTTTGCTGTGTGCTTCGCTTAGGCACTTAGGCGCACGTCTGATTTGTTTTTAGTTTTGACTTGCATTTATATTCATTTTAAAGTTACAACATCTTTAAAGATAAAATCCAACAACGTAAATTCTTTTAATTTGTTTTGTTGTCGAATAGTGGTTAGTTAATATATATTCGACTCAAGGTTGTTTTTTCTCTCAGTTAACTGGTATTTTTTTTGCTGTTTATATTGTCAATTATTACAAGTTTACAACAATTTGTTAAACTCGTTTTCTAGCAACATGAACGTTGAACTTTAATCAAATGTTACTTAATATTAGCTACAACTTCAAAAAATGTCCACGTAAGTGAAATGGTAATATTTGTATTTCTATCTATGTTGTTGCATTTTATAGGTAAATTCTACGGATAAAAATGTTGGATCTAAGTTTATTAATAATGCTACCACATCTCACATGGTGCAAAAAGAAACGGTAAAAACATTGACTATTTGATAATTTTCTTTTTATTTTTCCATGTGATTGTAAATCTAACATAACATAATCAATTGAATTCTAGGTCAATTGTATGGACAACAATTCGGGATCTAAGGACAATACTAAGGCTACCACATCTAATGCATCATGTAAAGTTGTGCAAAAAAAGTTATTTCTCGGAGTAACATATCTAAAGCGGTGCAACAAGAAAAGCTAACAATGGTATGTATTTGACAATTTTCTTTTCTTAATTTTCCAAATGGTTGCTAATTTTTCTTACGTCATTAACTGATTTTTTTAGGGAAGTGTGAAAACTAGAAAAAAAGTATTTCATATATGCCAGAGGCTCCACTTCTTGAAATGCCATCACATTTGGAATCTTAAGAAAATGTTCCACAGGTATGTTTCCACAGGTATGCCATATTTTTTTTGTAGACATTTAAGTGTGTTCTGTATTCTTGTCATGTGACCAACCGCGTGGCATATGGTACAATTTACTATTCAATGGAAAATCAAACCATTCATGGAGTTCCATTACAAGATAATTGCTATAAAGTTTCTGTTGATGAAGCTATAAAGGAGGCATCATATTTACCAATTCAAACAGTGGAGTTAGAAACAGTGGGCGAAGCATTAGGTTCTTTTGTTCCTTGGCCAAAATCCCTTGTCAAATCTGACGAAAAGGTTAGTTTTTTAATTAATCTTGAATTAAGTATAACAAAATTAGGAATTTTTATATATGTTTTCTTGTTTTTGTTTCCCCAGCTACCAGATTCACCATCCAATCAAACACAAAACACCACAACTAAGTTCGCCAAGAAGCAAAAGAAGAGTTTTACAACTCTAGATGGATTAAAAAAATTGCAGCAAAAGAATAAGAAGATGAAAACCGGCTAAGAATTAGATTTTTAGTATTTAAGCTTGAAACTTATGTATGGAATTTGGTTTATTATTTTTATAATATCATTTGGTTTTCTCATTTTATGGCCATATAGAATCATAGAAAATATGTGTCACCAAATGTTAGAAAATAGCTACACATGAAGTTATAATATTTCATGTGGCTATATATAACAATTATGTGTGACCAAAGGTTAAACAATAGTCATACTAAAAATTATAAATTTCATGTGGCTTTACATAACAATTAGTCACACAATCTTAATTTTGTTTATTTTTGTGCGACGGAATGATAGCAATTGACATGGGTAAAATGAAATAGTGTGACCAAATGTTGGACAATAGTCACAAATAAAATTACAATATTTCAGGTGACTTTATATAATCATTAGTCACACTATCCTCCATTTGTTTTTTTGTGTGACGGAATGATACCAAATGCCATGGACAAAACGGATTATGTGTCACCAAAGTTAGGCAATAGCCACACGCCCACACCATTGTCACTTTTTTATGTAACAGAATAATAGCAAATGTCATAGGAAAAAAAATATGTGTGACCGAAAGTTAGAGTATAGTCACACATATAATTACAAATTTGTTTCGTGTGTCTATAAATAGTTTTTGACCACACTTACAGTAAATTCATGTGACTATATAATAGAAACGGCCACACTTACAATGAATTCATGTTGCCATTCTTACCCTTTAGCCACAGTTAATAGATAGAAAGCTTATTAAAACAATCATTTTTGCCACATATTTTTTTAATTGATGTGGCTAAAATAAAACTTTTAGTGACTATATAACTAAAATGGCCACACTTAGAGTAATTTCATGTGGCCGTTACTACTCTTTAGTCACATTTAATAGACAAAATGCTTGATTTCAAAAAGAAATATTGGTATCCTTTAGCCACACTTTTTAAGTGCTATGGCCACTA
This sequence comes from Ambrosia x helenae, assembly GCA_030844895.1. Classification (NCBI taxonomy): domain Eukaryota; kingdom Viridiplantae; phylum Streptophyta; class Magnoliopsida; order Asterales; family Asteraceae; genus Ambrosia; species Ambrosia x helenae. Next base: position 9,316 of record JAUTDX010001356.1, on the reverse strand, counting down.
AATGTGAATGTGGCCGTATGATACCTACGATGACTCGACCTATGGTCACACTTGAGTTGGAAAAAAAAAGTGTGGCGAAAGGCATATGGTCACACTTTCTTGTGTGGCCGTAGGCATATTTTGGCGTAGTGTGGCATATGCGACGTAGTTGAGTGATTGAAGATTCCATTGAATTTGGTTGAATTCCTTTGCATTTTGGAAGGATTTTGAATTCCTTGTGTTGGAAGGTGAGGGAATTGATTTCCATTTCTTTTCATAACCAACACATTAAAATGTAATTGAAATTCCAATAAGTTCCGCGAACCAAACACAATTAAGAATTGGAATTCACATCCAATTCTATTGAATTCCATTCAGTTCCAACGAACCAAAGGCACCCTTAATCAGTAAACTTGTTAACTATTTTCCGCTTATAACATGAGATGTTGTAATCGCCACATTTTCAAGCTTTTCCCTAGTGAAGTGACAATCAACTTGTGTTTTATGCGTGATTCTTACATGGACTTCCTTGGTTATTTGCAATGTAAATAGCTGCCTCATTATGACACCATAGATATACTGGTCTAGTTTGCCTAATCCCAATTTGGCCGAATAGGTTTTTAACCAAAGTAAGTTCACAAGTGGTATGTGTTATAGCTTTGTATCCTGATGTTGTACCTGAAGAAGCAAAAAACACTTTGGTTCTTGATCTTTCATCACACAATATTCGATATGGTATCGACTGCTTGTGGGATCTTCATCATAAACCGCATCTAAAAATCCTTATATTAGTCTCATCTAAATTCTTTTATTAATGAATAAATTAATACTTTCCTAATCTTTCATGCATAAATTATTACTGATTTGTTTTTATCCTACTTAGGGTTACTTGCTTGGTAATGCTGTTACAGACTTGAAGGCTGACTATAATTCAGTAATAAGATTTGCTCATGATAAGGCACTCTTGTCAGATGCAATCTACAAGGTAATCATGCATTTTTTTAGGTGGGACTATTGGTACACCCCTCTTAACTATTTTGACACCCTTCTTGCTTTATCTCTCTATATCTATATATGTATATAGAGAGAGATAGAGTGGGAGTGTACCAATCAGAATGATATTATGTAATGGAATTAAGTTATGTACATGTGTTTGCGGTCGGCTAAAAAAAGGATATGGATATACGTCTAGAGAGTAATTTGTGTACATATTTTGCTAGTGTAGTCAGTTAAAGAAAATTGCAATGAAGACTACTTTGAAGTAGATCCCAACAACAGTCTTTGCATACATGATCTTGAGGTGGTAGACAAGGTACACAATACACATGCCGGATATCCACTAATCTTGTCATGGTTATTAGTTAATAGTTTGCTTGTTATTGGTGCTATTAGTTAATACATTTTTATATTGATGCTTTCTTTCTTTTTTCCATTAGTGCCTTGAAAGAATTAACACGGCTCAGATTCTAGAACCTTCTTGTGACACTGCAAATACATTAAAATTCGATCCCTTTAAGAGGGGTGTAGAAGCCCTTGAAAAGATGTCTATGGATATGCTGTCATTACCAAGAGTTCAAAAACAATGGTGCCGAGTAATTTTCTCTCTCTCTCTCTCTAAAGAGTCAAATCACTTTTTTTAACATGGCAAAATGTGTTTTTTGGAATGGAAAATTACCAACAGACAAGTTGACAAATAACGTTAACAAATAAACATTGAAGTTAAGCGTTCATAAAAATAGACATATCCAAAATCCAAACAATAAAGGACAAATAAGCATTGTTGAATAAAACGATAAAGCGTTCGCTAAATTTTTATCGGTGGAAAACGTCTTAAAAGTACATTGGTGTCAACTAAAAACCATTAAAAGAAGTGTAAACCGTAGGCTAAATCTAACAAGCCGCTAAAAATTAGCTTACCACGTGTAGTGCAAAGCATAAGCTAAATTTTAACCTTTAAAAAAAGCTGGGGATAAATTTAACCCTAACCCATTCAACGGCCTCTTTTCTTATAAAGATCAATAAAAAGATATAGGATATATTTGGCAAAACTAGCTGATGGCTGTTGCTGGAAGCTGGTAGATGGTGGCTGGAAGCTGGTAGCTCTAGTTTTTAAATATATTTTGGTGTTTGACACAGTAGCTAGAGCTTTTAATAAAATGTATAAAATGACCAAAATAGACATTAGCTAAAAGCTTGTATGTATTTTTTTTTATTTTTTTATTATAAATGGGTATTTGTGTCATTTACTCATTAAAAGCTTGTAACTAATATGAGTTTTTTTTTTAAAACGCTAGTATTAGTAGTTTTTCAATATAGAGTTTTTTCTCCTAACTTAAATGTTTCAAGCTCTTTCAACCAAAAAAAGTTTTTTATTAAGTATGAGTTTTTTTTTAACAGCTTCTAGCTCTTTGCCAAACATAACCATAACATATAAAGCATGGCCGCACTTTTTTATATTATAAGTTTTGAAATCAGTTTTCATTTTTGTTAATCTTTTTGTCTCCTTGTTAATTTTGGTAATTTTCTCTTGCTAAAATTAAGGGGAAATGTGCAGTTTTTCCATACATTCAGTTTTTTATCCTTGCAGGTCTTTACAAGTAATAATGGTTTATCATTATCTTAAATCATATGCTTTTGATAGTTCCTGTCTTTTATCTATATTTATTGCAGGATGACAACCATATATACTCGTATTATTGGGCTAATAACATAGATGTGCGAGAAGCTCTTCATGTTCGTGAGGTTTGTTGTTAAAAATGCGTTTATGATAATTATGTGACCTAGGAATGACATGTCAAGTGGCATATGAGCCTGTATCTTCAAACGAAAGAATGCTATAATTTTATCACTAATATAACTGAAGATAAGTAAGAATGGAGAGAGAAATACGAAAGGGAAACGCATTTTCATTAGAGTTGACTAATGATATACATTAATTACTACCTTAGGGGGTAAAATAGTGAATTTTGGGGTAAAAGCGGTCATATAAGGGCTATAAAGGTGTTACCGGCTACTTGGCTTGTAATGGTTTCCAATGGTTAACAGGTTTGGAAACCCCCCACCCCACCTCTTTTTTTTCAAACTGGTTCCTTGAAAAACTAGTTCGGTTGAAGATGCTAGGAGGGGGAACCGAGTGGAATCACCGGTTCGGGCTACGAACCTAACCGGGTTGGTATTGACCAGTTCGGAACCAAACTCAGTTCAGGTCGGTTTGATCCGTTTCGGTTCCCGAACCAGTTTTTTTGTGCATATCTACCCAAACACCCACTTTCCAACTATGTAGTGGGCTTGAAATCATGAAATTCTCGAACAAGTGGGATCCGTACATGATCTTCGATTATGATTTATCACTTTGTAAGTAAATTAAATCGCAATCACACAAAATAGTTAGACTACACCAAAATCACTCAAACCCTAAACCCCATAAACATTAAGCCGAACCTAAAATAATCTACATCGATCTATAACACTAATATAAGTTATTATTTTATATATTACAATAAATAAATATGTGTTTACTCAGTTTACGTTATATTTTAATACTTTAATTTAATCTCACGAACATCAGGAATTCCGCAATATTGAGTGGGTACGATGCAACGATACCTTGCGTTTTAGTTATGACAAGGAAGCGGTATCATACACACACAATGTACCGAGTACTGTTGGCTATCATCAACGTCTTTCTAATAAACATTGCCGAGCTCTTATATACAGGTACATATGCTCTTTATTTTGCATTTTCTTATCTAGTAGTTTGCAGATCTTAAATGCAAGATATTGCACGATATTAATTACCCTATTACCTCTTTTTTATTAACCTTTTACAAATCTTTCTACATGGGCAGCGGAGACCATGACATGCAGATTCCTTATTTGGCTACATTGAACTGGATTGAATCGCTAAACTTGTCAGTTGTAGATGATTGGAGACCATGGTTTGTTGAGGAACAAGTGGCCGGGTTAGTTCCACAGTCATTTCAAGCAGCCATGACTTGCTAGCTATTTTCTACATAAATATTGAAATCGTAATCTTTTCTTTTGTAGCTACACCATGAAATACTCAAGAGATGATTACAACTTGACATTTGCTACCGTAAAGGTGAATTATCTACCTTGAAACTCGTCTTTGGTTAATTATCACTTAAAGCAGCAGCATCTCTATTCCTATGAGATAGAGATAAGGTTGTCTGTATCTTACCTTCTTCGGATCCTAAGAGGATTTATCGAGTATGATAATGATGAAAATTGAAAGTTCTATCACTTGGTCTTTATGATCAATATAACATTCTTTGACCCTAAACTATAGTTAATATCTATTTAATATAATAAGTTTTGCACTTAGAAAGAAAAAAATTGTTTTAACATAACAAGGGACACGTGTTTCAAACGTGGCAGACACTCAGTTGAATCATTACAGCAAAAGTGGGTAAGGAAAAAAAATAGGAAAAAAGGGGGAAGAACTACCAGGTTTCGAACGCGGGTAGTTCTTTTATAAAAGATATCATACCACCACCACACCACTCAAATAACATGTTGATAATATTGAAACCAAACATACTTATTCATATACAAAAATCGGAAAAAATAAAAATTACTATTCAATAGCACTCTATTATTAATATAGTGTAATGATAATGGTGATTAACATTTTTGTATTGTTATAAAGGGAGGAGGTCACACGGCTCCAGCGTACAAACCCAAAGAATGTTTTAACATGTTTATGAGGTGGCTTGCTGGCAACACTTTATAATAAAACAAGTGTTGAGTTTTTTATATGTTTTGTTTGTTTCGATCATTTAGGTGTGGTTGATCAAAATAAACACCTGAACAAACTGACCAAATAATTTGTGCTAATTCGTCATTTATTGCGTGTATTCAATTCGTCATTTATTGCATGTATTCAATTTCGAGCTCTCTTGATCTTCTTCACTTCTTGTAATGTATTAATTTTTTTTTTGAACGGCCAACAAATTGGAATCACTCACGGAACACTGGAGTATCATCGTGCCACGCGATCATATTCCACCACCAAGTCACCAATTCAGGAGAAAACTCAAAATTATGAGAAAACCCCCTATGTGAGATTCGAACACAGGACCTAAACGCCCCTAAGTCTTATCTCACCACCAAGATACCACTAGGCTATAATGCCTTGGGTCTAATGTATTAATTAGTTAATTTACATTGTGGCTTGTTCTCATAGTTATTTTTTTTAACTTTGACTTTCGTTAAAACACGGACGAGTCCTTAAAGAGAGGGCTGCCAAACCAAAACACCCAACTTACAACATATACAAAGGAGTGACAACCCACTCGTTTCCATGATACATCTTTGAACCTACTTCTACGTTTGACCCAAAAGAACGACAACGACTTGACACTAGAAACAACCTCATGTACCTTTGGCTCCTTATTGTTAAAGATCTTGTTGTTTCTAGCGCCCCAAATCGCCCAAAAAGTTACTATAATGATGCCCAAAATCAACTTTCTTCTACTTTGTCGTTTGAAGCTTGTATGTTCAACTCCAATAAATCCCTTATGTCGAAAGCAACTATTCTTTGCAGCCCACACCATTTGCCAATACCGTTCCACACCCCATACGTATAACCACAACCTGTAAACAAGTGTAAAGAGGACTCGACATCATAATTACAAAGGCCACAAACCTGATTATTCACATGACCATTTCTTCTCAGCAGTGATGTAGCCGTAAGAATTATGTCCATCTCGGACCTCCTGTAACAACCCGGCTTGAGACCCAATTTTTTTTCGAACAACACTATTAATGTATGATAATTAAATGACCAAAGATGAATAATAAACAATACGATTTATACGAAACTGAAACTCGAACTATTATATGTAATTATCATACGGGAGTGTACGTTACGTAACCATACCGATACACTTTAACGAACCCAACCTGTGACCCAACCCCTTTGATTAGTCACAAGGGAGGACACTTGTCCTCCCCTTATTGTGACAACACTAGCCTCAAAACAATGGATGGTTTACTAAAACTATCCAAGATAACTTGTATTTATACCAAAATCCATTCCCTCACTCTTAGAGAGTGTTTGGGATTGAGTTTCAAAACAACTTATTGACTTATTGGCTTTTTCAAGAAGCCAATAAGTCAATAAGCTGTTTTGTGTGACCCAAAATCACTTTCTGTTTTGACTTTTAGCTTTTGACTTTTAAGGGTGAAAAAAACTGTTTTTGAAAAGTTAGAAATCCTGACTTTTGGCTTTTGGAAAAAAAATTACAACTTTACCACCTATACAACCATATTCAGAATAAGAAACACTTAGAAAAAAACAATCTATTGACTTTTTGACGTTTTTCATCCCAAAGCTAATCCAAACACTTTTTTAAAACTAATTTTCAAAAAGTCATAAGCAAATAAGCATTTCTAACAAAAAAAACACTTTTGGATTTTTCAAACTCAATCCCAAAACACCTCTTAATTTCACTGCACAAGACCACCCATCCTCTCCATTTCACATACACAATTTACCGAAATGTAAAGAGAGAAGGAGAGCTAGAGAGAGAAAGTGATGAGAGAGAGAGAGAGAGCCGTTGAAGAGAGAGGAAGGATCTGGCCACCGTTATCAGCGGTACTCACGACGACAGCCACACCCCACACCCATCTGTTCAAAGAGATAACCGAGAGAGTGCACGATTACTCAGCGGCGGAGCGCCGCCACGTACAGTAGCGCATCTCTTTCTTCGAGCGAATGAACCCCTTCAACACCCGGAACATAGAAGAGGCCTGGTTACTGTTTAAGGCGATCATGGTGGCCGGTATGATGATGTACGACAACCATTATTTTTTAAAATAGAATGGGTATCTGTGTCATTTACTAATTAAAAGCTTGTAGCTAGTAGAGCTTTTCTTAAAAGCTACTACTAGTAGCTTTTCACTATAGAGCTTTTTCTCTAACCTAAAAGTTTCCAGCTCCTTCAACGAAACAAGGCTTTTTATTGAGTATGAACTTTTTCATAAAAGCTTGAAGCTTAAAGCTCCTAAAAGCTCTTAAAAGCTTCTTGCCAAACATACCCTAAACTATTATTACTCATAGATTATATTATAATCGTGTGTGGGACTTGGCGAAGGTAATATTGATTTGAACATAAAAGTATAAGCATATAGAGTGGGATAATATTAACTTGAGTATCGAGATTGTTGGTTTGAACATGATCATAACGAGGCGTAAACTAAAGTATGAACATATAGGTATTGCAACGGACATTAGCATATGGACATTATTGGACTCAATGGTATACACTTCAGACATTAAGGCTTAGAACATGAACTCAACATTGAATACCGAGACTACGACTTGGACATAAGGGAATTGACGCACATGACTAGTAGAAACTTATAAGTATGCAAGACGGTGGGACACAAGATTTAGATGAACATATATATGAACATAATATTATCTTAGGTCTGGACAATATATTAGACAATGGGACATTAGACATTTCAAAGATTTAAGTCAATGATCATAATGAAAACTATATTAGTTCCTAGATATATCAGTCTTAGTATATACTAATAAACTTATGATAATAAAGAGATGGTGATAACACAGAGAGATGAAGCCTGGATAATGAAACATGAGTGACTAGAAAGAATAACGGACAAAATGTTGAGACGGATAGATAATTCCTATGCCTTGGGACGATAATAAACAAAGACTCGACCTAGGAATATAGAAGTGTTGCACTTAGATTAGTATCGCCAATAATTTAAGATGGGAGACTTGAGATATACAATCACACCCATCGAACCACCAGTTAGAATATGAATGTTAGTTTATATTCTACGACTAAAGTATATAAGCTTACACCACCATTAGAACGACATTATTAACATAATATAGAAACCATATGCTCGACTCGTCCCCACGTATAACTGATACAACCAAACACAAACACTAATAATATTTGTCACCATAGGGCTCGATGAGGAGCATACGCGATACCAGACACCCGTTAACATGATTATACTTGTGCCTTGTTGTTCAGGTGAGTTCCGTGAACCTCCCCTCTTTTGTATTTAAACTGTTTGGGTGGAACATATGCTTCAGTGTGATAAACCAGTATGATGTGACAAGGTACTCCCGATACCATTCACACTCATTAACCCAAGGGAATTGGGCCACTTAATATGTGGGTAGTACTACTTGGAGAAACCCCCACACACAGTGGACTCGGAAAGCCCGGGGAACCCTCCACTGAAGTTTGTGACACGTATTCTACAATGGGAATCCATAATGAGAGTAGATGGATTTAGTGTCAGGCTTGAGGTGTGGCTTGTACATCACTAGTTCACCATGTGTTGAACCGTATGAACTTATGAAACATGTTTGGTAATGATAAACTCATTTTGGAATAATGAATCTGTTTTGTGTAAAACCCCGCAAATTTGCTTTTGACATAATAAGAGGTATTTGAAATCATTTAAACGCACACACGGACTCACCAACATATTTGTTGACCCTAACTATTTTTAAGCATGTGTTCAGGTTACAACTTATGGATGGATGGCGAACGCGAGGTATATTACATTAGTTGCGGATTAGAGCATATAGAGCTAAGCACGGCTAGAGATTGGATTGACTTGTGGATTGCACATCATCAACTGCTTCGACGACTGCCGTGATTCGTCCCTGCATACCTTTGAACCATTTATTTAAGTATTGTATTTATATATTTGGAATTAGAAATTATATTAAACCTTAATATAGTAATTGTTACTTCCGCTGTGCAAGTTTGACACCAATCTGTATTTCGACCAGACCCACCTTGGTCTGGTTGTGACAGTTGGTATTAGAGCAGCAGTTGTAGCACACTAGGATTTCCCTTACAGAAAATTCCTAGACTACGATCGAGAGATCGTAATTTAAGATCGTAGTTTAAGATTTGAGAACTACCCTAGTCAGAGTAGTCGCAAAGTAACTCAAAACTTGAGTACCTGAACACACCAGAATGCTTAAATTGACTAAGAACTAATTTAACTTGTATATGAGCACTATTTGACACCTCAAATTTTACGACTACAACGGAGGGATTACTAGATTCATTTCGTGAGGTAAATTGACGATTACACTTGACGTCATGTAATTGCGAATTTATAGGCATGAGAAAGTTCTAAGAAATCCGAGGAGTCGCCAAAATTTTAAGTGTCGACCATGGTGACCATAAAACTTTTGCGATAAAATGAACTACCTTAGAGTCGTAACAAACCTATGATATAAATTGGTGTGACCATATTAGGGTTCGAAATCGTTATTCTTACTAATACTTAGCGTGTTTTGATAGAACAT